>JAQZBX010001574.1:0-63129 GCA_029593785.1 Cabassous unicinctus
ATGATATTTTCAAACTTGAAGAAATCAGGAAATTTTTTCTATGATTTCTTATTATAGAAACAATGAAAGGAAAAATTTCATTACTACCATGCAATAAATAGAAAACATACAAAAGTGTTGAATCCATGTAAAAGTGGACCCAGGGTCAAAACAACTATGGGAATTATTTTTTTAAAGTAACCTTTATTTTTGAATATTTAAATTTTAAACACACACACACACACAGCTAAAGGTTGCCAAGGCAATATACCAGAAATGGGTTGGCTTTTACAATGAGGATTTATTAACTTATAAACTTACAATTCTGAGGCTGTAAAAGCATCTCAGGTGATGCTTTTCTCTCCAAAGACTGGCTGCCAGTAATCCTGAACTCCTGTCACATGGCAGGGCACAATGGCAGTATCTCCTTCTTTTCTAGGTTCTGTTGATTTCAGCCTCTTGCTCTGGTGGCTTTCTCTCTCAGTTATGTGGGTTCCTTTCTGAGTTTCTGGGTCTTTTCTCGCCCTGTCTCTGCGGCCCCCTCCCTGTATTCATCCTTTTATAAAGGGCTCCTAAGAAGATTAAGACCCACCCTGGGTCACACCTTACCAAAGCAATCTAATCAAAACAATCTTACCTACAATAAGTTGGCACCCACAGGAATGGAATAGTTTTGTTAAGAAATAAAATAAAAGTTATAAATGTAAATACTAGAATGCAAATTGGAATATAAGCTTCCAAATTATTAGAAGGGAAAAACAGATTTAAAAACCAACATAAATCATATTACAAAAGTTTAAAAGGGAATTGAGATAGAGTGCTTCATTTAAATATGATAGGATAAAGCTGTACTCATCACTGTATCAGAAAATTTCAAGTTTGATCACTTCATCTATTTAAAAAAGATTCTGAGAGTGGATCACCAAGCAAAAGTAAACAGTATAGTACATATATACAATAAACAAATGATCTGTGTGGTTCACTGTAAACTTGTTTCCATTTATTGCCCATTTTTCCTTTAAGATATTATGTTTCTCTGCCTGCTGTCCTGTTGACTTACAGTGATTTCTTTTGCTTGAGGGATATACTTCCCCTCCCGAATGACCTCAGCCTTCACCATGTGAACTGCTTTGACCAATTGAATGGGAATGACTATAACAATGTGTGTATTCAGAGAAGAAACTTTAAGGAACATAATTTGATTTTCCAAAATTCTTGTCCCCGCCCCACCCCCCCCACTTTCCCCACTGCCTCTGTGGAATAAGAACTATGCAAGTTGAAGGTAACTCCTTTAATCTCAATCTTAGAACAGAGAAGACATTTGGAGTAGAGTTTAATCCAACCTAAAGTAACCTGCAGACAAATACAATGTGAATGTGAAATAAACTTTTGCCTTGGTAAATCATTTAGATATTGAACTTATGCTATTGCACCATAACTTAGTGAAAGCTGTCTAATACAAAATTTGATATTGTAACAATACACCTAAACTGTGAACCAGTGGCTTAGGGGCCAAGTAGAGGATATGGAAATTTTTATTGCTACTGACTATTAGACTGGAACAATAGTGAATCATGTTCTGAAATGTCCGGATCAGATAGTTTCTTTATTCCCACAATAAGTAGATTTTATTTTATTCCATACATAATGGGGAATCATTGTAAATGTTTAAGTAAGAGAATGATATGCTCTGATTTACCTTTAAACAACATGCTGGGTGGAGTACATACCATGGGGATGGTAAGTGTTGAAGCTTTTTGACTTTAGTAGCCCATAAAAACATTCCAGGAATTAGCAGTGGATACAAAGAGCAATTTAGGGATTAAGAGTGTAAAATGGAACAGATGGTACTATTTTTTTTTTCTTTTTAAATGGATTGGATGTAGGATTGAGAGAGAGAAATGAAGGAATACTTGCACTTTAATGGTGTGGCTGTTGTACCGTTTACTGAAATCAAGATAGTTGGGAAAAGAATAGATTTTGGTACTTTTGCCATGTTAAGTTTATGATATCACTTAAGCAATGATACGTAAAAATTGGTATATCAAAGGGCAGATGGGAGCTGATGATAGATTCATGATGAATTGAAAAGAGGAGATAGGTAAAAAATCTGGAGCCCTCCCATATTTAGAAGTTGAGAAGAGAAGGAGAAATAAGCAAAAGCGACACTGAGAGAGGAAGAAATAAAAGAAAATGTGGTAACTTAGAAAACGAGGTCAGGAAATTTGAGAATAAAGGAGTATCAAACTGCTGTTGAAAGTGTGAATGAAATGAAATAGAAAATTGGGCATGGGAACAGGCAATCCAAAGTTTGTTGAAGACTTTCCCAAGAGCAGTTTCAAATAAGAAAAAATATATTTAAATGAGAATGGAATTCAAATGGAAAGAACCACATGAGAAAAGCAAAATTTGAAGGGTTGAATATCTAGAATCACTTTCATAAAGCAAAATTAATAGAAAATAGTTTGTATTTAACACAAAGTTAGATGTAATCATAATGAAAGCAGGATATTTTATTTGTCTCAACTCATGAGAGATCAAATAGACAAACCAATATACAGTAAAAACAAAGAAAACCTAGCACTTATAATTAATAAAAAAGAGCTAACATATTAATATGCAATTATTTGAATGCATATTCCCTATCAGAGAACATACATTGGTTGGTGTGCCAATAGAACCTTAAATAAATGCCAATAAGTCATATATTATGCCTTTAAGAAAATAGAATATGTCACAGAATAAAAAGACCATGAGAAAAGTTCTAGGACCAAAAACCAATAAAACTACAGAGTAACAACAAAATAAAGAAATAAGCAAAACTGTAGTAATATAAAATTCAATTGACACTTACTTGAGAAAATAAAACCTAGATTACAAAATACTATGTGTGCATGCATGTGTGTGTAGTGCAAGTAGTGTTCCGTAACCTAAACATTGGAAAGCCTGTATTAGCTCATTGAATCCTCCTAAAAATCTTAGGAGATGTGTTTTATCTCTGTTCAACTAAGTTGGATATTGGGATTCAGAGAGATCAATTAAGGTCCACAGTCATAATTGAGGTATTAAGTGATAAAGTATTGGAACCCTGACTGCTTGACTTCAGCGCTTAATGACAAAAGGACATTTACAAAAAACTTAGAAAAAAATTCTTTTCAAGTGTTTTGCAAGTAATTCATATTTTTCAGCAACCAAAAATGTGATCATGATGTTCAATATTATGTTATACTACAGAACAAACTTGTTTCTTAAAAATAAGTAAAATAAATATCTGATACATGTGAATATGACTATTTCATGCAGACAGAAAATTGAGTACCAACAAAAAAAATTTTATAGTTTTTGATAGGTGAATGATTAATACTTCTGTTGTTAAGATGCAGTATATTTTAGAGGGCATTATATAATGATAAATCACTTAAAAGAAATTCTGGTTCTTCAAGTACTGGAATGGCTCAAGCATGTGAAAAGGTGAATAATCCATATGTTTTATTCACTCATATAATTAGAAAATAGTTTCATAGTTACAAATGTTATAACCTTCTTGTTCTTACCTAAGAATTCTTTCTTGTTCTCCATAATATTCATTTCAGTAAATACATTTCATATAGTCTTTCCTTAGCAATTGGCATGAATTCATCTGGGAAAATTTCATCTGAGGGGGAATTTCTAAGATCATGGAAATTAAAAAGCTAAAATACGCAAACATTATTTTGACACATCCATCAAAGATTTTGATTTTAAATTATATTAGTGAACCACCCCAAACCACAACAATGGAAGACCTCCAAAGTATCTCAACCTCCCTGATGAGACAAACGACATACACTGCTACGTGAACTGGGATTGCATGACAGGCTTCCACTGCCTAGTTGCCTGCTGAATGCTCCATGGCTTCGGCAGCTGGTGCAGGGACAGCTGCTGCCATGCTGCATTCCTGACTGTTATCCTGTTCCCAAGTACCCATAGTAGCTGGGTGGGGCAGGGAAGGATTTGCTGTGCAAGGGCCAAGGCTTCTGGGGGTAGGGGAAAGAGCAGTTGTTGGGTGGGGGAAGTCAGATTCAGGTTGGGTTGCTGAGGAGCCGGTAGCAGGGCAGCCTGGGAAGTGTGAGGTCCTGAGAGGTGGGGCGACACAAAAGCCTAGATTCCAAGTTCTTTGGGCAACTTCTATTGTCTTTTTGAATTTCCCTTACAAAATACAATTTAAAAGAAAATATTTTAAGACTTTCAAGACAACAACCAAGAACATTAAACCTCAGGTGGAAGCTTTTTCTGAGTGAGAGGCTGTGTGTGACCTTACTGGTCACCTACTAGTGAATCTAGCCTGGCAGGTATTGTAATACATGGTTTAATTTGTTCCTGAAATCAAACTTTATTCATGTCATGGGTTTGGGGAGACAACCATGTGTCCTTATAATATACTTTTTTCTTTTTCTTTTTTTCGCTAAAGGTAGCCAGAATGGAAATGAAAATCATTTATTTTTTTTCAGAATTCTGTATACTTCAGTATCTTATTTCTCTCCCATTCCCATCTTCTTCCTTTCTATTGCACATCTCTTTCATTCTTCTTCCCTCCTCCTACTTTTTCTCATAATGAAAGAGAAATTTTTATTTTATATAAAATTTATATTTTAAATCCTAAAATAAAATATAGAATTTATTTTCGGACCTACTATGGCCCCAGCTTTATGACTGTGATATGGGAGAAATAAAGTTAGCCTCAGAGAGGTACCCTCCTCCTTGAACTCATGATACTGTGGTGTCTTTTTATGTTGATGTATCAAAAAATAATAATTAGCTTAAAAACTAATTTAAGATATTCTCTTGGTTCAAAATTAATAAAAACAGCAGTAAAACTTTTAATTGAAATGTCTAAGGAGCCCAAAGTATAAATAATCCACTAGACTCAAAGAAACTGATAGTAAATAATTTATTCTACTTATTTGCCTTTGAATAGATGAATGGGAAAAAGGGAAAATAATTGTAAACAATGGAAAAAATGGCATTCATATCCTTAACAAAATGAAGAATATCAGACCTGAAAAAATCTGTGGTAGAAGATGGTCTTTCTCTATATTTTCTGTTTCTTACATCTAATTCTTATCTGAAATTTCTTCACACAAAGGTAATTAATATTCAAAGAGCTGAGCCCTGTAATAGTGGTTTGGAATATTGCTTTGAAACAAAAATCTTTTTCAATAAATTTTATATACTAAGACCACAGAATACATTCTCCTTTCTTTAACTCCTAAAGTATCCACAGGGTACTTCAATGAGGATCATCCAGTAAAGGTCAGTTTCTGTTAGCATGTTAGCATTCATCAAAAATGGTGAGCTTTTGGCAATTCCATTATTAGGTATATATCCAAAAGAATTCAAAGCAGGAATTCAAACAGATATATGCACACTGATGTTCATAGAAGCGTTATTCACAATTGCCAAAAGATGGAAGCAACCCAAATGCCCATCAACCCATGAATAGATAAATAAAATGTGGTATATACATACAATGGAATATTGTTCAGGTGTGAAAATGAATGAAGTCCCAAAACATGCAATGACATGGATGAACCTTGAAAACATCATGTTGAGTTTTGAAATAAAATAGAAACAAAAGGATAAATATTGTGTGATCTCACTGATTTGAAACAATTAGAATAAGCAAACTCATAGAGTCAGAATCTAGAATATAGGTTACCAAGGTACAGGGTAGGGATAGGAAATAGGAAGTTAAGGCTTAAAATGTACAGAGTTCTTATTTGGAATGATGGAAATGATTTGATAATGGATGGTGGTGATCATAACATAACATTATGAATACAATTAATAGCACTGAAATATATACCTGAATATGATTAAAAGGGGAAATTTTAGAATGTATATATGGTAAAAGAACAAGATTTTTAAAAAATCCATGGACCCTTATGTTAAACCACTGACTTTAATTAATAGTATTGTTATTAATATGTGCTATCATCAATCGTAACATATGTTTCACACCAATGCACAGTGTTGTTGGTGGGGTGGTGTATGGGAATCTTGAATTTTATGCATGATTATCCTGTAAACACACAACTTCTTTAATAAAAAATTTAATGGTGGGCTTCTAAACGAACGTTTAGTAATAAAATGGCAGAATAGATTTGTAGACTTACAAAATCACTGGTATAATTTCCATAATAATCCTAAAACACTTTTCCTGATATTAAAGAAATATAAATATTGATGTTCTCTGTGACCTATAAAAAGACTGCAGAAAGGTAAAGAGAACAAACCAAAAAATCCAAGGGAGCACTGTCTCTTATAAAACAAAGGATCTATTCTAAGCTATTTTTTTTTAAATTTACAGTCCATTTTATTTATCAATTCAAAGTTCATGAAATACCTAGAAATTTTTGTCAATACAATGATTTATGTGTACAATGTTCCACTCTCTTTTAGATAGATTTAAAACACACAACTCTGTAAAAGCCATGCTTAAATGATATAAATACAGTTTTTTATTTAATATTTTAAAAAACACAGAACTTTGGATCTTCACTACCAACACTATTAAAGCAGAAGTTTCTAATCCTTTGCCATCCTTCCTCTTTCAGATCCTGCTTTTATGATAGCTCTTATGTCTTGTGTATTTAAAATCTTCCTCTTTTTGACACATTTTTCTCAGGAAATAAACATTTACCTGTCATTTTTTTATTAAGGGCTTCAAATTGACCAGACTCCCTTCTGAAGCCACCACAATTGAACGCATTTTTTACCATAAAAATTAGTAATGCTATTAGCACAATCGATGTATATTGTATCTAAATTCTTACTTCCACCAATCTCCTTTAATCTAGCTCCACCACCATCATTCTACTCAAATTAGTTTTTCCAAAGCCAGCTAATAATCTAATTGCCATGTTTCACTTCAGTCCACATCCTACATTGAAACATTTGGTAGTGTTTAATCACACCTTCTCAATAACAAAGAAAGAAATATTTCTTATCTTCTTCTGAAAAATTGTTTCTTTAATGAATTTGGACACTGTTCAATTCTTTTCCTAATTCCCCTAATTTTTTTTTTTTCTGATTTTAAAGTTAACACAAAGTCTCTTCTAGTTTTCTTCTCATTTTGTGTACTCTTTGGGAAATAAACACTATCCCCACAATTTCAAGTGATCAATACTTACGCCAAATCTTTTACATATGCCCTTTAAAAGTTTGAGGCATTTCCCTTTTATACCATATATTCTGAAGGTTTTTTTTCATACATTGTTGTTGAATTTTGACAAATACTTCTTCTGCATTTATTGAGGTAATCATGTATTTTTTTTCCCTTTTTTATTCTGTTAATCTGATGAAATTAAATCCACCTTGCATACTGGGATAAAGTCAACTTGGTCATGATGGATTATACTTTTTATAAATTGCTGGATTAGACTTGCTAAAACTATATTAAGAATTTTTGCAGCCTTATTCATGAGGATATTGTTTTATAGTTTTCTTTTATTCTAATGTCTATGTTTTTAGTATCAGGGTAATGCTTGCCTCATAGAATGAGGTTTGAGGTATTCACTCCTCTTCAACTGCCATTTAATTTGTCTCTCTACTTCTTCCCTTAAAACTGTGTGGTCTTTTGTCCAGTACAGCAGCCAGAGTGATTCAATTAAAAATATATCAGATGATGTCCCATAATCTAATATGAGATTAATATTTGCTACTTTTATATCCACCTGTATCAGATGACCAATTCCAAACACTCATATTTCTTTGGGAGAGTGATAGCTACAATTACTCCTGACAGAAATTTCTGTATTAGTTAGGTTCAGTTTTGGACAAAGGAAATGCTTTAGCAGGAATGAATTTGATGAAGTCCTAGGTGGCTTACAAATCATTAGGAATCCTATAGTGGTAAGTTCTAAGCCAAGCTTGTACCAGCAATTTTCAACCTCCGAAGTCAGCCATGACAAATTAGCACTGAGATTTCAGGAAGCTGCCACATAAGGAAGCTGCTGCCTTATTACAATTTCTATGAATAAATGGATGCCTTACACTATACTTCTCTTGCCCACTTAATTCAGTTATGAATTCAAAGACCTTCTTTGCTTTTGAAAATGATGCAGAATTAAGGTTGATTACGTTTCAGTTCTTAGTATTTAGTAGGTATACTAATTTCAAAGTAATTGAGTGTACTTAACAATATTCCTCAAAGGATGTTGTGCACTTAATATTGCTGTACTAGCCAGAAATGATATAATCAAATTAAATAATTTTAGTGCTTACTACAAGAGGAGAAAAAAGCACCATGACTTTAATATTTCATTAATTAAAATAAGGTTGATGTTACATGTTTTGGGCATTTTGACATCGGCTTACACCTCTTTAATTATATGAAAATATTTGGGGACAGCATTCTTTTTGGTTTTAGTCAGGTCTGGTATGTTCATACACACACACACACACACAGAGAGAGAGAGAGAGAGAGAGAGAGAGAGAGAGACTGGCCAAAAGTACGCTGTCAAAACTACAGCAAACTAAATTTGTATAGTTCTGCAGTGGGAGCAAGATTAGAAAAAGATGTCACTAACTGAAAACCTTCATCAAAAACTATTACCTATTTAGTTCCAAATCATGCTCACATTGTAACATTTACATATGTAATTCCTTTTGATGGAAGAATTTTACATAACTCAGTAACTACAATATTTAATTCGTTTTTTTAAATTTCTCACTTAAGTGATTTTGTAAAAACAGAGAAGTACCTGTTAACTCTCCATTGCACAATTTTCTAAATGAATCTGTCTTCTTTAACATCATATTAACAGAGTAAAATAGAAAAAATATTCATTACCTTAAAAGATGAAGAAAACACGTTTGTTGAATTTCCCTGTATGTGATATTTAATGTCCAGCCATATTGTATTTATGTTAAAATCAGTAAGTAAATCATGCCATACACTTTTCCAATAACATTTGAAATAGAGAGAGTTGGGACTTGTGAGATAAGGCAATGCCTTTAATGAATTTTTCTTTATTGGCTCAAACTGAATATTTCTTTAATATTCATCACCATTTAAATTTTCCATTAACATTTAAAAGATTGTCTTTTTAAATGTTTCACAACAATGATAAGAAAATTATGATTCTAGCCAATGTCCAAAATTCCCAAATTTATGGATTTTGATATTTTGACCAACAATAGCTCTTGTGTCTTTCTGGTAATTAGTGATTCCTTAAAGGTAAGAACATCTGCTTAGAGGGTGTTAACTTTTCTTTCTGTTTGAATTTGGAAAATGTCCCAGACAAATCTTCACAGCATGATAAATTATCATTAAATAAGTCAAGTTAGGAGATTGCTGAATTGTATAAGAAAAAAAAAACACATTTAAAACTTTTTAGCTAAGCATTTAAAACTGCTCAACTACTTCACTCAACGCTCCATCTGTCTACAACAAATAGACTTACTCATCAGGTGGAAAATTCTATTTGTTTTTATATTACATGTGGGAAGGATTTTCCTATAAGTGAATAGAGTTCTTTTCTGAATATGTGTAAGTTATGGAAAAATTTTCTGTCATTGTGCTTAGAAATAAGCCAGAATTATATTATCCTATTGTGTTGTCACCATATGTATAATATGTTGTAATAAATGGATAACAACAAACACTTGGAGTTCTTGGCTAGGTAAGTCTTGGCAAGACCTCTTCAATTGTAAGGAACAAATGGGTTCAATATATGCAAAACTTACCTGTGACTGGGAGTAAATCTTTAAGACTCAGTGAGGAATTGCTCAATGATTTCACACCTCTATGCACTTATTCATCTATTCATCACAGAGCTTAGGCTTTATGACATCAAAAGTGCTTTATAAATATGTGTCAAAGAACTCAGTAGGGGTTACTTATAACAAGGTTTAATCAATGAAAGTATATTGATTCCCAAAACTATGTCAACAATGTGTGTGTATGTTTGTGTATGTGGGTTTGAATGGCAGTGGATGTTTGGGAAAATAGAGTCCTGCTCTCAAGGGGTACATCATTTATTGGAGATATAGAAAAATAACATGATCCATCAATTTTAGGATGCCATCTTTCACATTGAAACATCTTTAAAAGTAGGAACGTGTCTTACAATCAATAGTGCCTTACAATCCCAGTTTGCCAAGGTGTCATACTTTGCTCATGTGTTTTCATGGTAAGATCGGGAAAGCACCAGCATCAAAATTAAATATAGATTCTATTAAAATTAAAAAATAAATCAAATGCCTCATGTATTAATGCACTTTTGTAAAATTTACAAGGATGAGGACTTGACAACAGACGCTTTTCATTGCTGACCATTTCTCTGGAATAATACTTTAAGCAACACACTTTGTAAAATGTTTCAGCTGCATTTATGTTTTCTTTTAATTTTTTAAGACACTGTGCATTGTCATGCAACTCTACATGTTGCACAGAAACCCTTCTCTACACTTATCCTACTTGTAAAATCTCACATATCCTTCCAGATTCAGTTCCGTTGTAACTTCTTTTTCAAATATTCCCCTGACTTCCACAGCCTATGCTATTGCATTACCCATTAAAACACATATTAGAATTAATTTAATATCTTATCTTTCTGAATGTGATTTAGAAAAATAGTGCTTTTGTATAGATTGCCAGGTAAATTTTGATATATGTTTAATGTAAACCATGTGAAAGCTTATCACCAGATCAGTTGAGCAGCTCAAAATAAACAGGATGCATTTACTGAAATGTATAATAAAGCATCTTCATCAGTCTTACTGATTTTATTGCTTAATTTCTTTATGAGGATTGAAGATAGAGTGCATTAAAAGCATGTGCAACAAGAGGATTTATTTTGGTGTGGCCAGATGCATTAGGCATGTATTTGCATTTTCATTAAGTTGGGTAGTGCTATCAAGGACACAGGAGAAGAAAAATAACCTCCACAACAATAAACATGTCATGCATGTTGTTCAACTACACTGAGCACTAGCAAGAGCTCAAGGGATCGTTTTAAGCTAGAGATGTAATTGGTAGGTCAATGCATTTTTTATTTCTTTCTGTTTTCCACATGACGTATGACTCTCTGGACATTTTTCTTTTAATTCTTCCATAGAAACAAAATGAAAAGTCCATTGCATTCCTAGGGGATAGTACAGCTGCAAGCCTCGGTTACTTGGTTGACACACATTTTTCAGCTGGAGCAACAACAATAGCGGCAGCAGCTGGATGCTTGGCTGACTGCACAATGGAAAGTGACTGGCCTGAATACTGCTTACTTACATTGGCTTCCATTGACTTTCCTGAGGATCAGTCAGTTGGGGGTAGTCTTGGAGAACCTTCCCAGCTGGATGCCATACTCTTTTGATAGCCCTGTCATTGTCAAGAATTTGTTCAAGTTTATATGTCTCAGAATAAAATCTTGCTCAAGTTTCTGATGATTTCTTCCACATGTAAGACCCTTTTCATGATACAGAACAAAAGCCAAAAACATTCAAGTAGAGGCAAAAAGGGAAGGTTCAAAAAATCCATTGACTGGCTCACATTTGATGTGTTATTGAAGTAAATATTCACCATGTGAAATACAAATTCTCATATTTATTTTTTTACAAATTCTACCCAAACAAAAGAAACCTTTAGAGAGGACAGGTTTATCACACAGCTGAAAATATTAATGACTTTAACCTAAAGTTTTGTTTAAAGATAATGAAAAGAAAGAACACTGATTTCCTAAATTGACACCAATGAGTGGGCAGAACATTTATATAGTAAGAATACAACTTTCTTTTAGATGTTTAGACTTAATTTGCAGGGGTTAACCAATAATGAAGATTTATAGCTTATCAGCGTTAGATGAGTCTTTTAAAGGTTATATTAAATATTAAATTAACTTTCTGATGTTTGTCCTTTCTAAATGTCTGTTCTTGTCAAGCTATGCCTTAGTCGACCAATGACAGGAGTTTATTAATTTCTGAGGAGGCATACAATTGGAAAGTACACCCTTGCTTTTCATGGAAATCATTGGCCCTTTTGTTTATGGAATCTAATTACATTTTGGGGGACCAACAGATCTGGTCCCACTTATATTAGTCTGCTTTCCAAATACTTGAAGGCAACCATCATATCCTACCATCCCTTCCATCTTGAGTCATTTTGTCTTCAGGCTAAAAAATTCAGCTCCCAATAATTATCCTTCATTTGGGAACCATATATTTTTCTTGCATACACTTCAATTTGAATACAAGTCTATTGAAGTGTGATCCTCAGAATTAAATAAATTTAAATGGGATCTCACTATTATGGAATAGAACGCATTTGCAGAAATGCCGTAGGACATCCATGATATATCAAAATCCAGATGGACAATGCTCGCTTCTTTCTGGCCTTAGAGTAAGAGTGCCTTTTCCCTGCCTATCTTCTTGAGTAGTGACAGAACTCTTATACTCATCATTCTTTACCCTCACCAAACTTAAAGTTTAGTGAGAGTAAAAAAAAAAACTGAAAATCACATGATAAAAATAGAGTATAGGAAATACTTCTGTAGAAGCAGAGCAAATTACACATTCAAGTTTTACAAATAATTAGGCATGAGATTCAACCTTCCCCATTTCCTTTGGTCCACTCCACTTATGGCTTGGTTAATTAACCTAAGGAAGTCACACCTATTATCTTTTATCTTTCATTTATTGTTGCTTCTTTATCACTCATATTTATTTTTTTACAAATATTATATTTGCTCAGTAAACTCATGAAAATATCTCACATTCTGCCATTGAAACAGGAGTTTTCAAAACTTACAGAAAATGCTGAGAAAACAGCACTAGCAATATGTTCTTAGCAAATAAAAAATCTTTTATTTAAACAAGAAATTATAAAAATCAAAGTCATAGTTTTCTGATGTTTGAAAGTTCACAGAACATTCCTTAAAGAATCCGAAATCAAGTTTTCCTTCTATGTCTTCATTTCTTCCTTAATTTGAAACACTGCTGCTCAATATATTTTTTTAAAAACTGTGTTCTCAAACTTTTCTCCACTTTTGCTTAATATTACTCTAATATTACTGTAAGAGTATTATATGAATGAATGAAATTTCAACTATATCATGGTTAAGTTTTTTCCTGGAATATCCTGAAAATCAAATATTATTTATGAATGAAGAGAAAAATGACTGCTTGTTTACAAATATCCACTGCTTATACAACATTGAACAAAAGATATGTACCTGAGTCACCTCTTGACTCTTTGTTCATGTGATAAACATGCCCAAGACTTTTACATTATTTTAACCAAAACAGCTTTAGGTATTCTAATATTCCATTAGAATATTGGTCTGTGACTAATTATCAGCCTAAAATTTTGTGGTCAATACAATACTGTCATTTGGTCTATTGTTTCTGTAGTTCAATAGTTAGTCTCCCTCTAAATAAGTTTTAGGCCTAGAATAATCAAATCATAACAATCAAAATATGGTAGTGATCTTGAAAATACCACTGTCTATTGTTTCACAAGTACATTTAAAAGTGTTGGATTCAATAGTCAAAGAAATTTTCTTTACAGCAGGAATTCTCAGAGCTTAAAAAATGCTCATGAGCACTGTAATTCAGAGATGATATAGTAGATTATATTTAATAAACCAAATATATATATTTATATACATACACACATATATATATATATATATTTATATACATACACACACACATATATATATATATATATATTTGGTTTGTTTTCTTTTATAGCTCATAGGATTAGTGTTCCAAAGAATACTTCAAGAAATGCTGCTATAGGCTAACTATTCATGTCACACGAATGTGAAAAGACTAGACAGCAAGTGGAGTGGGTTTAGCTCAGTGATTGAGTGCCTGCTTCATATGTATGATGTCCTGGGTTCAATCCCCGGTACCTACTGAAAAAACAACAGTAGCAAAAATGGCTAGAAAGATAGCATATTTTTCTCTGGGTCCAACAAATAATGACAGAATTTGGTTTGAAATCTAGGTCTTATGATTGCCTATACAGTATATATTACTGTCCCATATTGCTACCACATTCAGAGAAGAGCTATTGGGTAGTAAACTCTCGTTAAAAATAAAATAATAAAATACAATAAAATAAAACGAAACAAAATAAAACAGTGATAATTTAAGAAAAGATTTTAAAAAAGATCAAAGTGTCTCAAAATGGTTTATCTTCAAACAATGTGCAATATCCATTAAAATACTCTTCTATTCTTTGCAATTTTGCCTTGGTCAATCTGTTAGACATGTTTTGTTTTTTTTTCTTTTGTGGTTTTTTTTTGTTTTTTGTTTTTTGTTGTGTGTGTCTGTGTGTGTACCTTTTAGTCTTTATTCTATTTTTCATTCCTTTTGCTCAATATATAATTTACTCTCTCTGGATATTATTTACTTTGGGTGGGTTCTCTCTGTTTATGCATGCTATCTCTTTCTTCATTTTTCTTTTTTAGTCAATCAGTAACAGCGCGTTTATTGATTATCCAGCTTATGCCACAATATACAAGACAGTGAAAAGATGGAAAGGAATTAGGTAAAGTTCTTTCTTTTAAGAGGTTTATAATTGACTTAGCTAAACAAAGTGGCATATTTAAATTGAAATGGTACATTTTATAGTGTAGTAATTGTTAAAAAAACAATAAATTGAAAAAACATGGAGTAAATATAGGTTCTAAGAGTCATAGGATAAATTTTAGAAGAGAGATGAGGTGATCTAGTTCCAGATGATTTCAGGAGAGAAATGGCGAAAATCCAGAAGTATGGTTCAAAATAATCTCACATAAGAATGAGATGTCTATACATTAGGGAACCAGGAATGGAATGACTTTCTAACTTTAGGATATTTAATATTAGTACAATTTACCTTATTATCAATTTGAAATATAAAAACTGTACACTGATTACAATGAAGGCAATAGGAGGTATTTGATACATATTCAACATTCATTCCTATTCAAAATCCAAATTTTACAAACAAGGAATAGTGTAAATATCACTAGAGTTTTTAAAAAATGCAGACATTCTAATAAATGAAGAACTGTTAGAAATATTCCCTTTAATATCAAAAGTAAATGTCATCACTGCTTTGAAAGCTTTGGCAGTCTCAGGCAAAAATAATATACTAACACTTATAACATTAATAACAATAATAACAATAATATGAAGCATAATATAGATGGGAAATGAGAATTTTCTTATACATTTGCAGATAATATATATATATGCTGTAGAAAATCTAAGAGAATCTTTTAATTACTTATTAAATTTATATGACTACAAGTTCATGCTATACTTTTGTTATACCAAAAATTTTTGTATTTGCCAGCAATATCTAATTAGAAAATAAAATTTAATAATATCTCAATCAGAATATATTTTACAATGCCCAACAATAAACCAAACCAAAAAAGGCAAAATATTTATGGGACATATTTTTTGCCTGGATGTTTTAAAATAAGACTGAATTAAGAAGAGAGAAATATCATGTTCATGAATGGGGATACTCAATAGTCAAGAGATCAATTCTCTTAAATTAAGCTAAAAATTAAAAACAACACAAATCAAAACCCCAAAAAAGAGTTTCATGGAGATTGAAAACCTGATCTTTAATCCATTTGGAATTTTAAAAACAAAGGATAGTCAAGACAACATAAAATAGCAGCCTAATGAGGAAAGCTATGACTTTTAAACATTTAAAGTTTATTTCAAATATTTTGATATTGGGCAAGAGATAGGCAAAGTGGTAAATGGAATAAAATAGAGAATTCAGAAACAGAATTTAAAACTATGAAAAATGTATATATGGCACATGGATATTATGAGTAAATGAGACAAAGATGGACAATTTAAGAAATATTACTGTGGAAGCCTTAGAAGTACAATAGTCAAGACCCAGCAAAATCACTGCTAGAATACATCTTAGAGAATTTTTTCTACACATTTATAAGAAGTGCAAAGTTACTTATTTCCACATTATTTGTGCTAGACTAGAAATTAAAGGAGATGGATTTCAGATTGGAAAATATAAGTAAAATGTGAAATAATCATACAACAAAACATTAATCAGTCTGTCTGTCTGCTAATTAGTGTGAGCCAAAAGTTCTTCCTAACATTGAAACCCAGAATTATCGAGATCTACGTACCAGTCATAGGCTATGTTGGGCCAGGTCAGGTTCCCACATATGGTGAACCTGCGGAGGTAAAGCATAAAACATAGACAAACGTAGGATATCCTGCACCTTCTTGGTCCTCCAAAAAGAAAAAAGGGAGAAACTTAGTTGGGCATGCCCTATTTATTCCTCACCAGTTTTTCAAAGGCATTCCCCCTCCTCTAGAATGGACAGAAGTCAGGACCAACCTTATAGGCTTCTTTTTTTTTTTTTTTTTAAAGTATTACTACTAACTATAGTCCATATCTTCCTCCCATATACATTTTTAAAATGATTTATTTATTTATTTACTTTTATCCATTTTTTTTACTTCATTAATACAGTAACCCATATCTAAAATCATACAAATTGCCAAATAATACTAGAATAGAAACTAAAATGTAAAAGAGTAATGACTTGAGAGAAAAAGACATTATGTAAGGATTTAAAAATCCTTTGTTGAAATTTGATACATAATATTAGTTCCTAATGGGTCAAGAAGGAAGGGGTTTGCAGAGTTTTTGAATGACCATTGGGTGAAAGTTTCTGAAAGTCCACAATAATGTATTATCAAGTTGCTAAAACAATATTGGGGGATTGATAACAGGAAAAGGTGAAATGGCTGTTTTTATATTGTTTTAATTTGCAAAAGGCTGCCAAGGCAATATACAAGAAGTGGGTTGGATTTTACAGTGGAGATTTATTAGTTTAAAAGCTTACAGTTTAGAGGCCAAAAAATGTCCAAATAAGGGTTTTTTCAGAAGATTATTTTCTCCCCAAGGACTGGCTGCTGATGGTCCTGTATTTGTCTCTGATCTAGCAAAGCACATGGTGAGGCACATGGCGGCATCTGTTGGTCTCTGCCTTCTCTTCCAGGCTCCATTGCTTTCTGCTCCATCTGTAGCTTCCTCTCATCTTCTGGGCATTTCTCTCTGTCTCTTCAGTTCTGCTGATTCCAGTTTATAAAGGACTCTAGGAAGAAGATTAAGAACCACCCCAGGCTATGATTTACTGGAATAAAATGATCAATAACTGAATTTAATCTAATCAAAGTTTCACAAAAAAGACACTCACAGGTGTCTGATTTACTAACATAATTTTCTGGGGTCTACAAAAGTCTCAAACTGCCACATATACTCTAGAAGTCTTTAATTGTCCTAAGCAGCTATTTTTAAAAAAAGATTATGTAAAGATTTTGAGAGAGAATAAGGTTTTAATTACAGCAAAGATTAGGGAAAAGAAGAAACATATAGAAGAGTACACACAATAAATTAGTGAAAGGATGTAGAGAACAGTAATATTGATAAAAATGTTCATATTTGAAAAATTTTATATAGCATGCAAAGTACTTTTCCCTTATCATATCCTATCCTCACAGCAATTTTCTGATATAGGAACATGGTCAGAGTTTGCTCTAAATTCTTCATGTCTCAACCTGGTTCTCTTTGCATTTGTTAAAATTATTTTGGTATTCTATTTTGGAATTCTATTTTGGTATATTATATTATATTATATTATATTATATTATATTATATTATATTATATATTGTCTTTCATATTTTTGGTACAAATATTTTGATATCTTATTTTGGTAGAAGCAGCTGGTACAAGAGAAGATATGCTCTTCTAGGATGATATTGGAAATTTTATTTCTAGGTACATCATCAGTTTTCATACAGAATAATTATACATCCTATTACTATAACATGACTATTTTCATAATATCTAGGGTAATGTACTCTACTTAAAATTTTCTAGTTTATTTTAGATTATAATTTTCTGTGTCAATATTTTTACTACTACTAATAGCTAACATCTGTTCAGCATCTACTATCAGACTGTTTAAACCTATATCATGCAGTATGTTACTTGTTCTTCCTAATCTAACAGCACATTGAGGTAAGCATTATTATTCTTCCCATTTTATAAACTAAAATTAAATGAGTTTAAACAATGTACCCAACATTATGTATCTGTGCAGCAATATTGATTTCAGGTTATATGGCTCAAACAGCATTGTTCTGAACTAATCATTTATGATGTCAGGCATTGTGTGAGGTAGTAAAGACCCATAGAATCCTGAACAGAATGTTTTTCCAGTGGGGCAAACAGATAAGTAAAATAGTGATTTACAATACAGTGTCATACATACTATGTTTGAGATGTTACTACTGGATCTAAAATGATGCAGGATACTTAATCTTCCTGGGGAGGGTTAGGGAGAATGTTCTACAACAGAAACATAACTGACCCTTCAAGGCTGAGTTGGCTTAGGTATACCAGGTAAGAGATGACTATCATCTGAAATAAGTAGGCTCAATGGTGACAGGGGGAGTTAATTGTCTCAAGTGGTAGTGAAAAGGGAGAATGGAGAAGACTTCAGTTGTTAGATGCAGGGATGAAAGATAGGAAACATTTACAACTGAAAATCAGAAAATTTGACATTGGTTGGTTTACAATGTCCTTCACTGCTAACACCAGAAAAGAAGCAGATTTTAGTGTAAATATGAAATAATAAATTGATTTGGGGGCATGATAAGTGAAGGTTTTCTTATGAGATGTCCAAGTCAGGATTACCATTAAGGAATAAAATATGTAAATCTGAGCTCAGAGGAGAACTCTGCAGAAAAGATTTGAAACTCATGAGCATATAGGTGATGAATGAAGTGATGAGAATGGATTATTTCTCTAAGAAGAATGTGTTGTAAGAAGGTATGATGGTGGGTGGTGAAGACTGGAAAACACCAACAGATATGAAACGAGCAGATAATTAAATGCCATGAAGGAAACAGATAAGTTAATTGATATATATGGAGGAATGTAGGAAAGTGTGTTATCCCAAATTTCAAGGGAAAGGGAAACATGTTGACTGTATCAAATAGAAGAGAACCAAATAAAATAATGATTGAAAAGGGTTTGGTTTTGCTCTTTTTTTTATTTAGCGTTCACTGTGTAGTGTAGTTTCAAGGATTTTTAAAAAATTTTAATTCTATTACAATATATACAACCTTTTATTTCCCTTTTTAATCACATTCATATATATTTCAGAGCTTTTAATTACATTCACAATGTTGTGATAACTATCACCACTGTCCATTACCAAAACATTTCCATTATTCCAAATTGGAACCCTGTACATTTTAAGCCTCAACTTCCCATTCCCTATTCCCTGGTAAGCTATATTCTAGATTTTGACTCTATGAGTTTGCTTATTCTAATTGTTTCACTGATTTGAAATAATTTGAAAAGTATATTTTTCTATAGAGTGTTGTGATGGTTAGGCTAATGTGTCAACTCGGCCAGGTAATTGTGTCCAGGTGTTTGGTCCAGCAAGCACTGGGCTAATTGTAATACAAAAGCATTTATGGATTTCAATCACCAGTGAGTTTACTGTATGGATGGCTGATTACATCCGCATCAATCAGGGAGATTGCATCAGCAATGCGTGATGCTTTTATACAATCAGTTGAATGCCTTAAAAGGGGAAGTGATTTCAACATTCAGAGAGAATTTCCCAGCTTGTCTTTGGACAACCAACTTCTCCCAGAAACTCATCAAGGACCTTTCATTGGACTTTCATCAGAGCCCCTGGTTTGCAGCCTGCCTGCGGAACCTGGACTTGTGCATCCCCATGGCCGTGTGAGAGACTCTTATAAAATATCATATTATTGACAGATATCTCCTGTTGATTGTTTCCCGAGAGAACCCTGACTAATATGAGTGTCAATTCACAACATTAATTATACCCTTTTCAGTAGAGACTTGAGAGTTAAAGCCAGGTTGCAAGAGTTTGAAAAGTGACTAAAAGAAGAGAATTTGGAAACAAGAACAATAACAATGTAAATGAAAGACACAGTTATAGCTAAAAAAACACGTGGATTTAAGGGAGCTTTTTTTTTTCTTCAAAAAGGATTGGTTAAAAAAAATGAGAAAAATATAGTAGAAGGGGTAGGAAGAAGGTGGCAGGATACAATGCACAGAGAGAGAGAATACCCTTGTTTGTGGGAAGAATATTTCCATTTTTACCTGAGGGAAGTGGGAAAAGATGTTGAGTAATTTTAACCTGCTTTGTACTACTTCATATAACCAAAAAGCAAATAATAAATGTTTCTGATACTGATGGCCACATTCTCTGCAAATCAGAGCCAAAATTATACCTTAAGGTATATCTGGAGTAGCAGACAAATAAGAAAACAAAATAGGAAAGACTGGGCTTAAATGCTCAAATGATTTAAAACAAACATGAAAGCAGGAATTTAGAGGAAAACAACTTAGAACAGGAGTCTAGCTGACCTCTCATAGCTAGTAGGTGTTTGTATGTTTAATACCAGATGGTGTCCACAGAATTGTGCTGGGACATGCTGTCCCTAAATGGAAACATCTCCAGTCAATTCCAGTCCTCTTCCTCAGAAGCCAAATGCACTGTTGGCCAGACACCCCCATTAAAATTATAGTTTTTAAAAGATATTGTTCCAAAGACTCATTTCTGTAAAATATATATGCATTTAATTTTCAGCTGAACTCTGTCAGTAGTCTGAGAATCAAGGTTGTATTTTTCCGCTTACATATACTCAAACCACATTGGTTTTAAACAATTTGGCTGTTTAATTGGCTTTATTTATGGTTTCCTCCCTCATGTCTATCTTCCTGAAAAAAAATGGTTGAACAATGACAGTGGTAGGTTGAATTATGTACCCCAACAAAAACATGCATATCATTTTCCCCATCCGTAGAACAATTGTACTCTCTCCCAATTGAAGAAAATCCAAAATCCCAGCCAGTTACTTCTTCCAGTTTAAAATCTAGGATCTCTGAAGAATGTAATACACTCTCCATCCAGTCTGCATAAGATTCTGGAACTGATCTATAAATTAAAAAATCATATTACTTATCTTCTCACATTGAACATACCATGGCAGAAATTGGAACTGGATTATAATAAAAAGTCCCATTTGGAAAAAGGAAGAATAGGAAATGCATTCAGTTATTAATCCCTGATTGGCAGGAATCACTGAGAACCATCTCCTGTCAGAAGAGTAAGATTTCTAATTCGTCTATCTGAACCTGATTCTGCTCTCTGAAAGTAACTCTTTTGTCCTTTGTTCTCTATGGCTCTTGGTTTTCCTCCTGGAGTGATATTTTCTTAGACATACAGAACCCGTTTCACCTATAGCTATAGGCTTACTGAGGATGTGGTCTGCCTTCCAGATTATCAAAATGAAAACATACCAAAGGTTTTGTGATAGGATAATAAAGATTGCCAGTTTTTCAGCCTGCAGTTTTGGATTCCTCTCTGCATGCACCCCAATCCCTAAGTCAGTGAGACTTAGTTCAGTGTTATTTATTATGGCTGCAGAAATTTAGCCATAACTTTTTTGGGTAATTAAAAGATAAGCCAAGCTAACAAAAGAAAGACATCCCAAAATAGGTGATATAAACACGATTAAAATTTATTTTTGTTTCAAGTAAGCTGTCCAGAAATGGGCAAGTGGTTGAGGGTGGACCTGCACTGTGTTCTACAACATTATTCAGGGACTGTAGCAGTTTGATATTGTTTATGAATTCCAAAAACAGATATTGGATTATGTTTATAAACTGGTCTGCTCCCCTGGGCATATTAGATTGTATCAACTTCAGAGGCTTCACTTTTTTAAATTAAATTATGACTAGGGCTTTGATTAGGCCGTGTCAGTAGGCAGAGGAGAGAGTAGGGAGTTTTTCGATTCTGGAGTCCCAGGAAATAAATATGCAGGAGACTTATCCCAGCCTACAGCTGATATTGAAAGAAGCTGAGATCACAGAGCCTTAAGAGGAAGAGGGAGGCTGAACCCTTCCAGATGTCAGCAGCCATCTTGCTCCAACATGTGGCAACAGACTTTGGTGAGGGAAGTAACTTATGGATTTATGGCCTCTTAAATGTAAGCTTCTAACCCAAATAAATGCCCTTTATAAAAGCCAACGGATTTCTGGTATTTTGCAGCAGCACACCTTTGGCTGACTAATACAGGGACCCAGATTCCTTCTGTTCTTGTTTCTTTGTCATTCTATCTTGTGGTTATCACCTACATGGTCACTGCTGCTTACAACATCATACCCTCCTTTCAGTTAATGAGAAGAATGGGAGAGAAGTGGAAGGCAAAGATTTTATTATGCAAACATGACATGGAAGTTGTGCACTTTGCTAATGCTCAGATGCTACTGGCAAAAAATGGTCACATCTAGCTGTAAGGAATTTACCCATTAGCTGAATGATGAGTTTTGACCTTTAGTTAAGGCCTTGATGGGGAGAACTGTTTCTAAAAGGGAAGACAGCAAATTTATAAAGGGAGACAATGAACAACAGTGGCTACAATATTTGTAAAGCACCTGGCACAATAGTTGACAAATGGTAGTGGCTCAATAAATGTTCATTGTTTCCCAGCCTGTACTTTAATAATTTAGGTTAAGACCAAGAAGTAAAACACCTAGATCTGTTTAAGCAGCTTCGTTATGATTCTGTGGTTGAATATCTTTTTATTCTATTTACATGGTATCCAGTTCTTTAAGTAAATTTAACAGAGAATGGCGTACTTTTGCAATTGGCACAGGTGAAGAATTAATGAAGTTTGTTAGTGTTATAACATTCCTAATGCTCTTAATTAACCACTCTAATGATGTTCCTGCAATCTCTAGAAAATGTTGGGTCCCCTGGTGGAAAGAGTGTGTAATTACATTTTTTGTACTGAGAATAAGAGACATGTTTAAATTATTTCTTGCAAGGATAACAAAGATATTTTGATATTCCTTAAAAGTTTTAAGGTCCATCAATCTTGGAATGAATAATAGCAATGGAAAAATAAAATCTTCCTATCTGTGACAAATATAATCTTTTCCCAAATTCTATTCTGAAATATATAGTATACTATATTTTCAGGAGAAATATTTAAATGTCCAGCTAACAGAAAAAATGAATATTGATTGCAAAATATCGCCATTAAAATAGTCTGTTATTAAGAATGTTATCATAAGTAGCCAGATCATGCCATATGTAATTTTTAATTGCCCATGCCCCTTTTTTGCTATGGATGCAGTAGAATGTATTCTCTTATATTTCTGGTGGAGTAGGATAATTATTATGTTTCTGGATAAATGTGAGGAATTTAAAGACCTTGAAAATATGATTACTACTTAAAGCTTCAATTTCAATGGTTAGCATGTGTGCTTAGCAGTAAATTAATAGATGCACAGAAATACATATTTCTAAAGATTGTCACTATAGCATTCTATAAATTAATTGCATTGGTCAACTTTTTGCTTAGCAATAAGCAACTCCAAAATCTCATTTAGTAAACAAAACAGAACACCTTTATTTCATGTGCATGAGGCTGCAGGCCATTTCTGACACTACCTGACCCTACTGGGCTCAATTTACCTTCTTACCCTGCCTCATTCCAGGCTTAAGGAGCTTCATTATCAAACCCCTGTTCGTCTCATGATAGAGAGATGAGCTTAAAGTTGCATACTCTTCTGTGAATTGAAGCATTGTCATTTTTTATTACATTCCGGTGTTCAAAGCAAGCCACAAAGCCATGGACTAGTGGGGAAGAGTAGGATGGGGCTTATATTCAGCATTCCTTATTGGGATGTACATGGTAAAAGACAACATGAAATTATGGGTGGTTTATTCTTCTTTCTCTTTTCCTCTAATGTTCAAATATTACAATTTTCAAATTTTCAAAAGTGAAGAACATAGCTTTTGCAAATAAAAACACTACCACGCCACTGGAATTCAATTTTACTCACTTGTGTTAATTTTCAAGTTCCTTATATCCATTTTGGATTTGGTAATAGAAAATGAATCTTTAAGAGTATAGCAATATTTACTATTTTACTGAAAACAACCTGGTATCAGTTCCTAACTTTTTAGCCTCACCTGTGAATTGTTTCACTATAAATCCAGATTGGCCCAGGTGCCAATCCAATCATGGGGTTTGGGTATTTGTATGGGATTTATTGAGAAATTTCTGATACAACCTTATTGTCTATTGAACTACATAACTCTCTTTCCTTGGCTTTATTCATTCATTCCATGAGACCAGGCTTCTGACTGCCTTGCTGGGGTGAATACCCACATGGAAAATGGTGCCATTAGCCTTCTCTTGCTGCAATAGTTTGATGTAGATGACATAGTTCTTCCTATAAACTTGGACTACTTTGCCAATTTGCTGACCTTTGTAGTGTCCTTCCACAACCTGAAATTCATCATCTTTTTGGATAAGCATGGATCTAACATTGTATTTCTGTCTCAACTCCTTCCAAAGAGAAGAAGACACAATTTTCCTGCAAATGTGGGAAGGTGAATTGAAATGCCGTTTACAGTTCTTGCTCCGATCAGTCACAAAGGGATTGTACTTCATTTTGGCCACTGCCACTTCAGTGATGGCCGCAAAAAGAAAAGCAAAATCTGTCCCTTTGAGTCTAACTTATTTCACTCAACCTGATATCTTCAAGGTTCATCTATGTTGTTGTGTGTATCAGAATTTCATTCCTCTTTAGGGCTAAATAATATTCCATTGTATGTTTATACCACATTTTGTTTATCCATTCATCTGATGATGGACCTCTGGGTTGCTTCTACTTTTGACTATTGTGAATAGTACTGCTCTTAACATTGTTGCACAATGCTGTCCTAGTCTCTGCTTTCAATTTTTTTGGTATATACCCAGAAATGAGATTGCTAGTTCATATGTTACTTCTATGTTTAAATTTTTGAGGAAGCACCAAACTTTTCCACACAGCTGCACCACTTTACATTCCAACCAAACAATGCACTAATGTTCTCATTTCTCCATATCTTTGTCAGCACATGTTACTTTCTGTCTTTTTAAAAATAGCCATTATAAGGGGAATGCAACTATAGACTTAGGTAGACTTATGATTATTTTAGCAATGGAAGAACTTGTATCATTGATATAAAGGCAGTGCCCACCAGAGATTCTGAGGGGAGGGAGAGGGAAGAATAGGTATAATATGGGGTGTTTTGGGGACATTGGAATTGTCCTGCAAAATATTGCAATGCCGGATAAAATCCATTATACATTTTGTCAAAACTTATAAAATTGTGCGGTGCAAAGTGTATACTATAATGTAAACGATAGTCCATGGTTAGTAGCAATATTTCAATATGTGTTCATCAATATAACAAGTGTACCACACTAATGAAAGATGTTATTAATGGGGGAAAGTGTGAGGATGGGGAGAGAGTTGGGCATATGGGAATACCCTATATTTTTATGTAACATTTATGTAATTAAAGCTTCTTTAAAAATAAAAAAATTAATTAAACAATAAAGAGAAAATTCCTAATTAACAGTTTGGATTTTTTCAGGGACTAAAGCCAGGGGCATAGTTCCAACCACTCAGAGAATTGTTGTGGGTCCTCATTCTCAATGGATGAATCTTTCAAAATCCTATACCTGCTGTGTCCTGACAATTAGAACTTCACAGTTTTATCCGTTATCGATTGCTGAGTTCTAAGATAATAGTAATGATAGGCACAGACTCCTATCCCATCCCCCCATTTCTCTCATTTCTCTGTTTCTTTATCTTTACCTCTCCATATCATCTATATATAACCTTATCTATCTATCTATCCCCCACCTACTTACCTATCTATCATCTAATCTATACACATATACCATTTTCCTATAACTATGCTTGAGAAATATTAAGTAATTTGTCCAGTTTCCACAGTTAGAGAAATCTAGGTCTGTCCACATTAGAACAGCTATTTTTGATTATGAAGCTGTCTAAACCAAATCCTTTCAGAAGTTTTAATGACTAGTTTCTTGGGAGCTCAGTCCACAACCAGGATTTTCCTGGTTTCATCACATTCAGTATTATTTTCCCCACAGGTCTAAACCATTGAGGCAAGCCATAATTACCTGAATTATGATAAATTAAGTAAAAAAGAGTTCGAATTGCAAATATGTTTTGGATTGTTTGCAATACAAATTGCAGTTTGACAGGAAATACTTCTTATGTGAGCTCAGATGATGGCTTTGCACCGCACATGACATTCAAGTTTGTTTTTATGACGCTGCCTTTATGTAGGAGGGAAAGAGTCAACATTTTTTGTAAGCCTAGTATGCCAATCACTGTGCTAAATATGTTAATGTTATTCAATCTTCACACACTCCCTTTACAGAAGTGGAAACTGAATACCAAAGGTGTTAAATACATTTTCCAAGATTACTAAATTGTGGAACCAGTGTTGAAATCCAGGACCATCTGCTTCCATAAACCATATTCCTTCTATTACCAACGATATTTAATTTAATTTAATTTAATTTAATTAAAAGAGAAACAATGGAAAACTTTATCTTAAAACATTCCTGGATATTAACACTTCAATAACTTCTCATATTAAATGTTATTCAAAGAACAGAGATGAACAGTCCTGGCTTTCTAACAAAATAAAAGTTTAACAGAAGGAATATAACATATTCTGGGAGAAAGCAGTACTGTGAGCAACAATTTTAAGACAGGTATGATTCAAAAACAATGTGTAGATAGATTACCATAACTAAATGGTCAACTAAGGTTATATTACCAGAAAAAAAAATTGGGGACTGAAAGCAAAATAGTCACCTCTCTAGTTCAAAGAATATTTTATGCTATTTTTCTTGAGGCTTGTTTTACATAAAATTTGTTTATGAATTTGATTTTAGTGACCTCCAAGATTAACTCAGGGTATGTTGTCCACCTCTACAGCTTGGAATTTTGGTTTAATTTTAATTACTTTTTTATGTGTGTATGTTTCTATGACCATTTTAGAGTTGCAAGAAGCATGTTTTACAAGTAGCAGATGCTGGGTTTTCTATATTTGGTCAATAACTTTAGAATATAAATATATTCAACTCTACTCCTGAAATATTTAGTCACCCTAAATGATATTTAGTAAAATTCTTAATTTTCAGAAATATTTTACAGGAAAATGGCTTAATAGTATCACTACTATTTCATGTTTTGGGTTTAGGACAAATATATGAAGAATGCAGTAACTTTTTTTGTCAGAAGTAGATATTGAACTAAGGATAGTATTTGTCTCCAATATACTTTTGATCTGTTCATTTTCATTGGCAATTTTCTAATTCACTACTAAACCTCTTTCAAGTATATTTGGACATCTAAATGAATAGCTTTTTTGATCAATGACATATTCCATTTTGAAGCATTTAATAACTCAGTCACATTTAAAAATGCTTTTTTCTTGGTACTTATTTACTATCCTTCAAAAGTCCATAGTGATATTTGTTTTAGCAGAATTGTGATGAACTAGAGAAAGTTTAGTGTCATTTTCTTAAGCCTCTCTGTCAGAGACATATAGAACAACAAAAATGATTAATGAATATCTAGAGATAATCTCTCTTTTACATGGTTTGAGGAACAGTAACATTGTTGAAAAAAGGCACATTTTTCAGAAAAAATATTAATTCATCAAATGAACATCACTATGAACCAACTCTGAGCCAAACTGAGTGCCAAATATGAAGGCAGAAAAGATAAATATACAGCATCTCCTGCCAAGATTTAGTTTAATCAAATAGCAGACATTAAATAGGTAATTGGAGCTTCTGGCTCAAGAATTTGAGCTGTACTTATCTGCTTGCCGTCTTGGGATTACATTAAAATTATTGTAAAGACATCTAAACCCACATCAATAAAGAGAATAGAGATGTGACCATTAATGGAAAAATAGTTGCAACAAATATGTGGAGAAAGACATGTAATTAGAAGTGTGCTGGCTGAAGTCACAATCCAGGACATGCCCAGAAGAGGCTGAGGCAAGAGACAGCTGACCTGCCAAGGCTGAATCCCAAGGAATCTCTGGTCTCAAGGACAGAAATTCTAATTATATGTAAGAAGAACATTTGACAGCACTTATACTACCCATTTTCCTAATTCTTACATACTGGATGATTAGAAGGCCTGCATCTACTTCCTAGGGAATAAATACATATAAAAATGCATATGCCTGGGGATGGCTAGGATACAATGAATCATAATCCAGAATAAATATTCTGTATTTGACATTTGGGAATGTTCAATAGAATGGAAGATTATTTACCAACTCATTCTAAAATGTATATGTTGGCAAATTTCATGGATGAGTGAAGAACAACACATATAGCTTTTCTCTTTTGCTTCATTTTTAAGTATAATGAAACAATTTTTGCTAAATTTTTGATAACATGACAGTGAAAAATTAAGATAATTTTTTAAAAAATCCTGACACTGGAAGAAAAAAATATAGTTCAAGGAAGTGAAGAAAATTTAAATTCAAAAGGAAAAAAAAAAAAGCACAAGCAAAGCAAATTAGGGGAGTTAGGCTAACAGATAGGCATGCAGTCCATAATGCCCAAAAGTACAATTACCAGGATTGTGTTAAAAAAGAATAGAGAAGAAATGAAGTTGTGAAGCATGTGACAATATGGAGGAAATTATGTTGAGTGAAGCAAGCCATACACAAAAGGACAAATACTGTATGATTGTGCTATTATGAACTAAATATATTATGTGAAATATAAATATATTATGTGAAATATGAATATGGATAAAATTGTATATATAAGACCATTTTTCTTTGAAGCTGAACAAATGTATGTTAATACTTTGCACTTCCTTTCTCTAATACATGAAAGAGTCCTCGTCTTAGTTTGTCACAGGGCTGCTGATGCAAAGTAGCAGAAATGGGTTGGCTTTTATAATGGTAATTTTATTTAGGGTAAAAGCTTAGAGTTACAAGGCAGTGAAATGTCCAAATCAAAGCACCCTCAGAGCTGCTTTCCCCACAATGTCAGCTGCCATGTGATGAAGCAAGATGGCGGGCGATCTCTGAGTAGGTCTCTGTCTTCCCCTCCAGTCTCTAGGAGCCCAGCTTCCGGAGCTCAGCTGTGAATAACCCGGCATAAGGCTTGTCTCTTTCCCGCTTTCTCGCTCAGTCTTGGCTGCTCCTCTTTCTTTCTGAGTTCAGCTGTGAGTTATCAGGCATCATGGCAGGGCTTGTCTCCTGAGCCTTGAGCTGCTCCATGGGCCCAGCCTCTTTGGGATCTCTTTATATCTGTACTCTGCTTGTTCCAGACCCCAGGACCTCTCTCAGCCTTCAGGGCTTCTCTGTTTTTCTACAATCCTCTCTCTCACATGACAGGATTAATATGGTGGCTTCCTTTTCCTCTGTATGTCTGTCTCTGTCTGTATCTCCATTTATATCAGACCCAGCAGAAGGCAGAAACCCAAGCTGGCTCATACCTCATCCCCATAGTCCAATCAAAAGGAATCAAGTGACCTAAAGTGAATCTAATGCAATCAGAGGGTGCCACACCTACAGGAATAGATTAGTTTAAGAACATAATCTTTTTGGATTCACAAAATTCAAAATATCATTGTTGTTCTTCTATTTCACCTGTTTAATTATGTCTTATTAGGGCAAATATCATTTCTTCTGAGCAATATTGCTGACTTCTATATTGGATGTTGCTACTCACTATCATCCTCTGTTATTCGTGACATAATTATATCTTTCTTTTTTGCTGCTTCCTCCCTCCCTCCCTTCTTCCCTTTCTTCCTTCCTCCTTTCCTTCTTTTTTTTTCTTTCTCCCCTCCTTCCTTCTCTTTATTTCTTTTCATATTTATTGTCTACATTTTCCACCAGAATCCAAGTGCTTGGAGAACAATAAACTTATTTGCTTTATTCATTACTGTATTTTCAGGGCCTAGAATATTCCTGGCACATTACTGTTTGAGATTTAAGAAAGGAAAGTGCTGGGATGGATGTCTTTAGCCAAAAATGGAACCCACAAGTTTAATGGTCTCTTTGATACAATGAAAAAGTTAGTAGGTAATAAAAATGTAATGTGCAAAGTGAAATTAAGCCCTAAAATACAGAAAGCCTTACAGGGAAGGAAATTTATTCATATCATAATACTGGGAAGTGCAGTAAATATTTAAATAGCTATTATAAAACAAATATTGTCTATTGATGTCAACCCTTAGAATCAACTTCTAAACAAAACATAAGAAATTTAATTATGCTTATAAAACAGAATGAAAGTATTTTCAACTTTGGCAATATAAATTAAAGTACATATAGCATAAGTTTATGAGGGATTGAAAATCATTCTAATATATTCCTCTTAAAGTCTAGAGTAAGATATTTCATCTGTATTTAATGGAACATATATAAGGGGGTAAATGCAAAATTTAAAAGAGATATATGGAACCCTAAAATAGTGATATACCATATTAGGAAAAGAGCAAAGGAAGATGAAGTGGTGGTATAATTTAAATTATCATATATAATAGCTGAAAAATAAAGTCTAATTTAATAGATCAATAAATGTCAGTATGATCCCACTATTTAGAGATATTGAGGCAACCATTAGAACAATTATAGAATAAGTTTAAAATTTCTAAAATTTAATTATCAGCATATATTTCCTTATCAAGAATTTTCTAGAAAATTAATTAGAATACAGTATATATTTAATATAGTAAGTGAGAACAAGTGTGAGGTGACAATTTCCCCCCGAGATGATATCTGTCTGGGTCAACTGAACAGATCACAAATGTGAAAATAGCTTGACACCTGGAATTTTAAGCCTGAAGAGAGGAAGGAGACATGTATATATAGTTTTGAAAAGATAAGGAATTATGAAATCCTGAAAGCCAAAAGCAATATTAAATCTCTGGAAAGGAAAATATAAGATCTGTTTATAGAAGGATGTGTTGAACCTCAGGCAGGAATTTCTAATATAGCAAAAGGCAACCACTTCCCATTCACTTAATTTATATTTAGCAGTTGAGGTAAAAAATAAAAACACACACAAAGAAAACAACATAAAACACCACCACAAACTTAAAAATACAGATCCAAGGAGGAAATGAGGGAGGATTAATTTTATTGACTAGAGCCTGACCTTCACCCCAATTGAGCAACATTAACTGATCTAATGACAAAACAAACAGATAGTGTGGTTCTCACGAATAAAAAAAAAAAGTACAGAAGGAAGGGCAAAACATGAATAAATCTTTGACCGAAAGTGGAAGGAGTGAAGCCAATAATTCCATGGAAATGAAGCAGTAAGTAATCCTTAGGAATTAGAATTCTTATATTTGTGCAAAACATTTGTTGCTATTATTCAAAAGGATCCTCTTGTCATATAATAGCACATTTTGAGGTACCACCTGCTGAAATTTCTCCTTTGTGTTCCATTCTCAGGTTGCAAAGATAATGAATGTTATATAATTTTATAACTTAAGATAAAAATAAGATTGCTCCGAAAGCACATCTGCTTGCAAATAGTTATCAGTTACCATGGGATCATTATCCATATTTCACACTTTCCATCTCTATTATTATTACTATGTGATAATTATATAAAGATAGTAACATTACAAAATGCATGACTGTCAAATCAATCACTTAATTGTTAAAAAATTAAGATTTTTTTCCTTATTAGTATTTACAATGTTTCTCAATTACATTTTCCTCATTAGATGCTTCAGTGTTAATGACTATGATACTCAGTATGGATGTATATTTGTAAAAGAGAAAGTGGAGAAGTCAAGGATTTATCTAAATGACTGCGCTATAAAATTTTTCCACACAGTCTTCCCTCCTAGGACAGGTTTCAGGAAAAACTTTCTCTACAAGTTCTCAGTTTGGAGTTTTACAATGTGTTAGTACATTATGCATTTGAGCAATCATGCAGAAAAGAAGACAGTTTCATATATTTTTTTTCACTTTATTTCCCAAGAAGCTTTAGGTAACAGAAAAATCACATAGAAAATATAAGGGATTCCTATATACTCAACCCCTTCCCCCTCACACATTTACCCCTATTAATAACATCTTACATGAGTATGTTAGTACATGAGTATGATAGCCAAAGGGGTGCTGATGTAAAGTACTGGAAATCTATTGGCTTTTATAAAGGGTATTTATTAAGGGTAGAAGCTTATAGTTACAAGGCCCTAAAAAGTCCAACTCAAGGTTGCTTTCTCACCAGTCAGTTGCCATGTGATGAAGCAAGAGGATCTCTGACAATCTCTGCCTGGTCTCTCAGGGCTTTCTATATCAATCTCTGGCATAGAGCTCATTTCTTTCTGGACCTTCTCAGCTGTTCAGCTGCTCTGTTCTTTTCAGCTGCAAACTATCAGGCAAATGGCTCAGTTCTCCCTGGGGCTCCAGGACCAAACATGACAGAGTTCTCTCTCTTCCTGTGTCTTCTTCTGTGTGTCTTGAGTGAATGTCTGTTTAAATCAACCCACCAAGGAGGCAGGGACTCAACCAGAGTCATGCCCTAATGACATGGTCGAATCAAAAGCCTTAAATTGATTTAATCAAGTACTTAAACTCTTTGAATTTAATACAATCAAAGGGTCTCATACCCAGAGGAACAGACCAGTTTACAAACATAATCTTGCTCTTTTTTGGGGATTCACAAATAATATCAAACTGCCACAGTATGGTACATTTGTTAAAATTCATGAACAAATATTGAAGCATTGCCACTAACCATGTAGACATAGTTTTGTACTTTGTAGATGTTTAATTAAGCATGTGATTTTTTTAAGAAATTATTTTTAAAGAAGCTTTAGATTATATAAATGTTACATCAAACATATAGGGGATTCTCATGTCCCCCACTTCCTTCCCCTCCCCCACTTCCCCTCATTAACAACATCTTTCATTAGTGTGGTATATTTGTTACAATTGATGAACACATATTGAAGCATTGCTACTAACCATGGATTATAGTTTATAGTTTACACTTTGCGAGGCACAATTTTATAGGTTTTGACAAAATGTATAATGGCCTACATCTGTCATTGCAATGTCATGCAGGACAATTCCAATCTCCCAAAAATGCCCCATGATTGCACTTATTCTTCCCTCTCCCTGTCCCTCTCCTCAGAACCTCTGGTGGCCACTGCTTTTATATCAATGATACAATGAACTGGAGAGTAGGTGTTGCAACTCTGCTGAGAATCAGGGCTCAACTGACACATGAACAGACCAAAGATATAAGTCTCTGGGACATATTTCTAACAAATAGACTGCTAATTATAGGTTCAAACTAAAGGGGCAGAAAAGCCATGTCTAGGGAAACTATAAATGAGTCTAACTCTGTTATATTGGGGAATATATATTCCAAAGTAAGGTTCTCTGACAGGCTGCCAAATTTCTGAGATTGTCGGCCCTGCCTACAGTGTCTAGATATCTCTAGTGCCCTCAGGAGCCCTCATGTTTGAGGCACTGTTTACTGTGCCGGTCAATGAGACGAATTAATTTGTTGAGACATGCATAGGCGTAACCTCTGAAATGACCTCCTGACTCACTTTGAAGTCTCTTAGCCATAAAAATTCCTTTGTATTTAATATTTCCCCCTTTTGGTCAAGGTCTTTTTCCAAATGCATCACTAGTTGACGCTTAGTAATAATCCCTTGGTGCCAGGGAGGCTCATCCCCAGGAGTCATGTCCCACTCCCGGGGGAATCATATTTTTAAACAGTATTTTCTAGTTTTGTTTGACCATATAATCTTTCCTGTAATGTGAATTAACATAATTCCACCTTCCACATTTTTAGAAATGTTGAACCAGAAGAATATTGACAAGAAAATTTGCTGGAACTTTTCAGGTGATTGACTGATAGTATTAGAATTTCTTTCCTCCACACTTGGTAAATATTCTCCTTTAGTCATCAAAATGGACTTCTACTGGAATCAGTAAATTCAGTCTTTGCATAATGGTCATCTATTGATTGAGGGTTCTAATTCTGATGCCCCAATTTTCAAAAAGTCAGGCAGCTAGGGAAGAGTGTCACAATTAGGTTGAAACTATTATCCCTAAAACATATTCCAAAAGATTAACTGCAAATAAATTATCAGCAAAATTCCATATTTAAAGTAGGTTTGGGGGGAATTTTCCTATTCACCTTTGTAAAATTGATAGCAAAAACTCATTCAGTTAACAATTTTAAGTTTCTGCCTTTTAATTTTGCTTCCCTTCAACTTTCACTCACTTGAAAGAACAAGCTGTTTCTTCTTATGGTTCCAAATAAGGATTAGGTGTCAAAGTAATTAGGTCAATTGCAACAATAAAGCTAACTGAAATAAACTTATTTTCTTTTGAATTTTGTTTAAATATTTCAGATTCCTTTCATTGTTTATATATCACCAAATTAATTCCAGATTTACACAGGATGAGGAAGTCAGTTCTTTCTAAATAATCATTGCATTTTTCATAATTCTGATTAGTCCAGAAAGCCAATGTACACATTGGTGCAACAAATGAAGAAGACTGTTTAATCTCAGAAGAAATTGTAAATAAAATTCAAATAAATTGTGTGGCACCAATGAAGTTTTTGTACCTAGACTATTCTATTAGTTTCTTTTTATAAAATTCAACTGGGAAAAGTTATTTCTTATAAATTCTCGATTTAAAATTAATATGCCTAACAATATCCATTGTAATTGTAGTTTGTTTGAAATGCCCAATTTCCCATTTTTTAGAAAATATATTTGCTTAAATAGCCATATATCTATTGTCTATTTTTTGCTAAGTAGTGTTAGACCCAAATGTATACAAATATGAATAAGACAATATTTGAAAGATCATAGAAAACTTATGCCATTTTTGACTTGCTTATGGCTCTATTGAAATTTAGTTAAAATAATGAAAGTTCAACTACACTTATTTGGCCCATCTTATTACAATTTAATAAAATTATATCAGGTCATAACTGAAGATTAGAGCTATCTCAGAATGGAATGGGTTGCTGAGAGAGAGAATAATCTGTACAGAAAATAAGAGTTAGCAAGTTCTTTGTTTATATTATAAAGGGCTTCTGATATAACAACCACCCACACTAAAAAGAGATTCTGATCATATTGATGTGTTTATCAATCAATTCACCATGATTAACGCCAGCATTTCTATTTGTTTGATATTTTTTTTATTGTTTTCTGAACACCAGCACACAATAATGATACAGTACCTACCCAAGGAGTTATTCATTTTAATTGTATAGCCTACTTAATAATATCAAAGTTGTTATTAAAGCCAGAAAATAAGAGCATGGACTTTAGGATAGTTAAGGATTTTTTTCTGAAAAATAAAATGTTAATGTTGTATTTGTAGAGCATTTCCTCAACTACCCAGTCAAAACTGCATACACATATATACTATGTATTGTATTATGGTTGTTGCCTTTCATCTTTGCCATTAGACTGTATTCTCTATAGGGCCAACAAATTACACTATCTTTTGCTCATTTTTGGTGGTAAGATATGTAGGTTCTCACTAAATGTTATAGCAATGATCATTTCTTTTTTCATAAATTACCCAGATAATAAATATAACTTTAAAAAATAAGTTAAGTGGAGTATATTAAAATAATTTTAAGGAATAAAACTTGTCATAAGCAACCCAAAACCATATTAAGGGTTAATAATGAATATTAGCATATTTTAAGATAAATTTAAAACAAGATCAGTCAAAGTAAAAGAAATTAATATGATCAGGTGGTCATATAACATCAATGAAGCTGTTACAACAAAAGATTGAGTAAATACTTACTTTGAAAAATTAGTGCAAATACACTTTGGAAAATGAGTAGAAAATACAGAAAATCTCAAAGAGAACACTTTATTTTTATTAGAAATTACTGAGATCTATGGAAGAATACAGAAAATATCTTGTTGCTAAGTGTTGGATTATTTCACCAAATAATGTTTGCCATTTGTGATAGTTTGAAGCTATGAAAGCAAGAAGTTGCGAGAAAGACAGTAGCTGATTCAAAGAAACCATGAAAAGAAGGGAAAGACCGCAGATACCTTCATGTGCCTTGCTATGTGACAGAGGAGTCCAGGATCGCTGGCAGCGGGTCTTAGGGAAAAAGCATCTCCTTGATTCCTTGATTTGGACATTTTCATGGCTTCAGAACTGTAAGCTTGTAAGCTGATAAATCACCATTGTAAAAGCTAACCCATTTCTGGTATATGGCCTCCTGTAGCTTTAGCAAACTAAAACACTATTAGACATTGTCTTCTTATTAGTAGTAAGATACTGCATATAATGTTAAGATAGGAGGAAACCACCTTTCTTGGCTATAACTGCCCTGTCAGTGCAACTTTATTTGGAGCAAGTTCAAAAGAGTTGTAATTTTGTGTTCAAGCCCTCTACAGTATAATTGCTGTTACACTCTGTTCCAGAATGACAAGCTTTCTTCTGGTGAGGTCCTTGTGTTTTCCTAGATGCATTTTATAGTCCTGCTATTTTCTACTGTCCAGCCTCCACTTCAGCTGCTTTGTGTTCTCACTTTTGTTGCAGCATGAAAACTAAAAAAGTCTTACTGAACATGACTGTTGTGATCAGTGTTGCTGGGCTGAAATAAGGAGAACAAGGAGAAGAGTTTAGAGGAAAGATAGGAAGTGACAGATGGGGTAACACAGAGCAGTTGGAAATACCTGAAGAATTAGGCCTGTCTTCAGAAATGAATTTTCATTAAATAAGAAATATGTTTTATAAAAAATGTAGTCAATATTTCTTAATATATAAATGATTTAATAAAACATCTCAGTTTCCATAAACAAAATAGCCAGATATTTAAGAGTAATAAATATGAGATCTTTACCATGCTGGGTAACAGGAATTTAAATTTTTTGGCAATTGTGTGAGCAGGCAAAGCACAAACATGGTAGAGAAAGCATGATTAAAGAGTCACTGTTAACTGGCTATATCAAACTACTCATTGATTGTTTTTCCTATTTTAAAAACTTTTATTTTAAATTGCTGCAAATTGAAATAGAGTAGTGTGTTGTGCTTCATAATTAATATATATCTGATTTGAAGTTGCTCTCATAGTTTTGTCTTATGGGGGTTTCCATGCCGTCTAGAAACTGAAGCTTACATGTGTCTCAATTTGCATCCAATGTTACTTTATTATCACAGATAGTCACTGACATTTATCTATTATTCTGCTCCAAATGTTAATTTTATGAGTTAATAAAAAAGCTCTTCACTTACTGAGTTATAAAACATATTTAATAGTTAAGAATATAAATTGACTATAGGCCACTAGGACTACATCCTATCTAATGTGCCAATTTATAAGAAATAATCCATAAAATACTCTATAGAGGAATGGTATATCAGAACTTAAAGGACGTACATCTGCTAGACACAGACAGAAGCAAACTATAGAAGACTCATGATTTCCTATTCCTTTCTTCTCTCCACCTACCCAACAGAGAGGAAAGTTATGAGGAAAAAGACCTTTACAGACACCCTATAAAATGGAGAGGTAGGAAAATGTGAAGCATTTTTGTCAGTATCATTTTGCCCTATACCTAAAAAGGTAAGGGCATATGAAAGTGCTTTGCAAAATTCCTCTCGTCTTGATTAACTGACTTTGGACCAACCAGCAAGGAGAGGCATGATTTATCCCTGATTTGCATGGTAACTTTGTCATAAGAATCAATCATTGTCAAAAGTACAAATACATAAAGCAGATTAAGAATGAATTATGAAGCCAGGTAGATCTTGGTTCAACTGGAAGATTTTTTTTCTAGTTCTATGACATTGGTCAAATCACTTTCTCGGTTTCCTCACAGACTTTCATAAATATAGAAAACACTGTGACTTCCATTTCAAAGGATGGCATATTAAAAATTATTAGATTTACTCTGTGTAGTTTTACATCAGGGTTTCTCAACTTTGGTACTATTGACAATTTGGGCCAAATAATTCTTTGTTTTGAGGAGCTGTCCTGTAGGGTGTTTAGCAGCTTCCCCGGCCTACCCACTAAATGTCTGTAGCATCCATCCTACCAGTTATAACAACCAAAATGTCTCCAAATCTTGCCAGAGGTGGGGAAAATCACCCCCTCCTCCACCATTACCCTCCCACTGCTTTAGAGTGAATAACTCAGACCAATGCTTGGAAATGCAAAAGACAGGTATTGAGTGAAAAGGTTAGAAGATCTCATTCTTCAGGAACAGACAAACATCGCGTGTAGAAAGATAAGTTCACACAGTTGAAATTTCTATGATTTTATTCAGTATTTCCAATCTAATGAAGAAATCTGTACCTAGAGACTAAATATGTTGTTGGACTTATTGAATTCCCAGTTTTGTCTTTTCCAAGTTTAGTTCTAATTTTTTTGCAAAACTAAAATGCAATAGAAAATTATCTAACAATTGGAGCTATTAAACATTGGAAATGTTTGCTTCACACAGGCTTGACTTGGAAACATTCAGAGAGTCTGAGTGGAAAACTCAAGGAGATGTTATAGAAGGCATTCCCACTTAAGATAAAATGATTAAAAATCTCTAGTTCTGATTTTGTGCTTCTAGTAAAATCACTTTTATTGCTTACATATCCAATTGTCAAATACCAAAGTTGATGCCTACCAGGCACTGGCATATAAAGATGTTAAAGGAGTCACTATGCTGACTTCAGCAGGGCTGGATGGCACCTTTCACTTGACAGGCTATTCTCCATGACTCATTCAGCACTTCGAGAAGTTCAATAAATAACAACCAAGTAAAAATTGGGAAGAAAGAAAGTGTATGTATGGTCACCAGATGCAATTCTGCTAGTATAGAACCACTAGCATAGTCCAGGCTCAGCCAATTTAACCCAGAAGACAACCAGACAATATGGAAGTGTTAGACTTTGCCTCTAACAGCATTATTGATTTTGCTATATTGTGTTCTTAGAGATTCTAAGATTGCATAAATACTAGTCTTCTTGTCAATATCATGTTTAGCCAGTTTTATGACCCACCACAGTTAAACCATGGGAAATTAACCAATATCTAATTCATCAATAGTCTCAAGTGTCACTCATTCAGTTAGGTATTCATTTATTGACCACAGGTTTTTATTTGCCTCTTTTGAAAGAATTAATTTGCCTATAGATTATCTAACACCCTAGCAATGTTATCTATGTATATATAGATATAGAAAAAAATATTTTGTTATAGATATAGTTAGATATCTCTCCCTAAAGATATGTATCTTTATGCATAGACAAATAATAAATAGATATGATGGATAGATGATAGATTAGATAGATAGAGCTATATATAGGTGTAGGTATAGGTGTAGGTGTAGGTATAGAAAGATATTTTGAAAGAAATGACAAGGGATTGTATTATGAAAAAATTGAAAAAAAAAACATTTTGCTGGTTTAAAAAAATTTTTTTTTGTTTAACTAATGAGAGCCATCCAGCACTGAAACAAGATGTTATGGAAATTAATAAGCTGCCCATTAAAGAAATGTCCAAGCAAGATGAATTGTTCCCAGTTTTGATCAAAGGGATGGTTTTGAAAAACCAGACTAGTTTCCCTCTAGTGGAAACTAATGGAAAATGGTGCACATAGTGAGGGAGTGAGGGGATGCTTTGGCAAGTACAGCTAGATTGTTAGCACTTACTACTTTGAACCCACCTAATTAAGATGGGAGTTTCTCTAGATATTTTCACAAAATATCAGCAAAGAAACATGCAGTTTGTAAATTTTTTATTCTTTCTGTTATGTAAATAAATAGTATGACAAAAATCACAGGCATTGTCATACCTGATTTTTCAACACGAGAATGTATTAAATAGTAATTTGGTAATTTCTTTATTTAAATTGATTTTTATTTTAACATCACACTGCCTTATAAGTAGCCTCAAATTCCTTCTAATTACAGGGGCCTTTCATAACTCCTTTGTATAATCAATTCCTACCTCCCTCATTTACATCAGTGGGAATAGGCCAAAAACAGCAAGTATTTGTTTGTCTAATGGATATATTCATGAAGAGTGTGCTCTGTTTCAATAAAACATGTGCACACATTATCAACAGGATTAATGAAAGGAAACCCCTTAAATATATAAGAACAGGGGAAGCTTTCAAACAACTTGACTCATAGGAAAAACTACAAGACTTTTATTCTCTTTTATGATCTGTGGTCACTCATTGAAAGCCTATTCCCAAATATGAGCATTATTTTGTACAAAAGGCATCTGGTGTGCAGATGGAACAGAATAAATAAATTACCACTACAAGTAGGCAACTCAAAATGCCTGTGGTGATTACTGATATTGCATTTTCTTAAATGGACATCACATCATATTTTAGTAAGACAGAGGACTCTCAACCCAAACACACTTAATAGAGTAACATAAAACCACCTACTAGTTAGTCCACATGAAAACTCTGCGGGATGGCTAAATTTTTCCAGAGTTGTCATGGAGAAGCTGAGAGACGGAAAGAAAATCAATACCGGAGTAAAAATTTTACCTTTAAAACTTAGTTTTCTTGAATGTGTTCATAACACACTTCTGAATTTCCTAAATACAGTAATTTATATTAATAAAGATAATCTATATGTAGTCCTATTTGCATACACATCTCTTAAAATATTTACCAATATTTTAAAATAATGTTTACTATCCATATTTTAAATGGATAGAAGTTAAGTCACACAGATAATATAGAGCTGTATTTTTAATTCAAGTTTCTTAAACTACAAATTTCAGGTTCTTTCCAAAATATCAGATAAATTTCATTGCATATTGGGAAAATATGATTTTGTGCATGCAGGTTACATCAAATAAAACAAAGCATTAATGTTTCTTAAAATTTAAACCTTAACCCAAAATCTTGCACATAGAGGATTATATATTTTATCTGTTTATGTCTATATCAATTACATCTATATATACTACTAAATATGTAGAATTGTTTATTTTTTCTTTTGAATAGTGGGTATAGAAGTAACTGAATATCTGAAGACTCTTATTAGTACTATTTATGTCTTCAACTGAGGAAGTATATATTCTCTGTATATTTCTATGTCACAAACTCTTTTAATTACAGCTGTCTAGCTCACAGAGTTCTTCAGAATGCATTTGGGGAATTAGCAAGAATTTTTAAAATGTGAAAATACTCTTTTGAAAAATGTGAAATAATTGATAATTGATGGATCAATGAGAGTAATACCAACCTCAGGACCTGGCATTATTAGTTTCCAAAATAAGTTTCTACTTTTAAACTTAAAATTTTAGGTTTCATTATTTTATGTGAGGAAACTTAATGTTGTCTTAGAAAGAAGCTAAAATATAGGACAAACTTACTTTCAGAAACAAAGTACCATGACTGCAATAGATTTCAGATAAAAGTTAACTTGCAAGTGTTCACAAGAAGAAATATCAAACAGAAACAAGTGGAAAGATTATTCTTTTAACATTAAAAATATGAACTGTTGTTTTCCAGAAAGAATGTAGAGTTACAGTGCCTTACAAAATGAAGAAAATTTGTGAAATACTATCACTCCATAATATTTAGCTACATTAGGGTAATATCGATTTATAATTCATATTCAAATAAATCTATAATTTCTATGACATAATACCACTCTACATTGGAACTACTGTTCTTAAAATGATGAAAATGCTTTTTATAGAGAGACATGTTCTTATAAAAAAGGATGATTTTTTTTTTAATTGTTTCACGAGCTGAGTTTTTATGCTATCATGCAATCATTTCCATTTTCCCACTTAAAAAAAAATTAGGTCGATGAAGTTGGTTCTGAAATTCAGAAAGGTCTAACATAGTATTTGTGCATTGCAACAGACCCTGAAACTGGAGGCTATGCTATTAATGAATAGAAGGTGAGTAGTAGCCCAACCCCCTTGTGGATCAAGGCTCATCACAGAAAAGACCAAAGATACTGACTCTGGCAGCTGTAGCAGCAAAATATCAGGGAGTCAATCATCTAAACCTCCCAAATCAACTCTAAATCAACTTGCACTTGGTGGAAAGTGAATGATCACCTCCTCACTTTGGCCAGCAGGCATAAGTTTTAGGTTCCTATGTAAAGCCAAATATCATGAAATGGTTCAGCTAAAACTATGATAATTTATTAGCTTACAGTTTTGAGGCCAAGAAAATGTACAAATCAAGGCATCGTCAAGGTGATGCTTTCTTCCAGAAGACCAGCTGCCAGGGATCCTTGACTCCTCTGCTATGTGGCAAGGCACAAGGTGGCATCTGCTCATTTCTCCCTTCCCTTTCTGTTTAATTGATTTCAGCTTCTTGCTTCAGAGGTGCTATCCCTCCCCTCCTCCCCCCTCTGCCACCTAAGTATTCATTCTATTTATAAAGGACTACAGTAATAGCAGTAAGCCCCATCCTGAAGGAGGTGGGACACACCTTAACTGAAGTAGCCTCTCCAAAAGATCCTACTTACAATGGGTTTACACCCACAGACATGGATTAGATTTAAGAACAAATTTTTATGGGGTGCATGCAGCTTTAAACCACCACAATATTTTTCTGGGAAAAGCAAAATAAAGAAAGAAAAAAGCTAAAATATATCATGTTCCATAGTTATTCTATTCACAATGTCAGGTATACATCACAAACATAAGAAATGTAAAGGAAGAAAATTGAACCCACAATCAAAACAAATAAATGATGAACCACTAATGATCCAGACATTGAATTTAACAGACTTTGATGTAGAGGAAAAGATGAAAATAATAAATGAACAGATGGGGAATAACAGCAGAGTACTGAAGACTTTAAAAAATAACCAAATAGTAATCCTAGAACTGAATAATTCAGGAGTAAAGATTAATGAACTTAAAGACTAGAAGTCTAACATATGTTTAATTGTTATTCAAAAATAGGATTAGAAATAGAGCATAAAAAATATATATGAGGAAATAATGGCTATTTTTTTCCTTGAAAATTTTCAATCTACGTATCCTAGGATCTAAGCAAGCATTAAGCAAAGTAAATATAATACTACAATGAAGTAATTGCTGAAAACCAAACGTAAGGAAGAAAGTCCTTAGAGCTACCAGAGAAAATAGACTAATAGCATGTAGGAAAGACTGATAAGAAATGACATTTAAATTCTTATAAAAATAACACAAAATTGGAAGACAGTGAGAAGGCATTTTTAAAGTGGCAAAAAGTGCAGCCAATTAAAAATTCTTAAGCTAGCTAAAATGCAACTCGAAAGGGAAACCTTTTATGGTGAACTAAAGTTGAGATAATTTGTTACCTGAAAATCTGGATTACAGGAAATACTGAAGGAAATTCTTTAGCATGAAATAAATTTGAATCTAAGCAAAAAATTGAAAAGGGCCAAAAAAGATAAGTGGATGAATATTTAAAACTGTTTTTTTCATAATTGCTTTGAAAGGTATTTGGCTTTTTTAAGAGAAAAATACAAATATTATTGTGTAGGGCTTAAAATGTATGTACAGGTAAAATGCAAAATAATGACAAAAAGAATTTTAAAGGGAAAATTGAATTGCATTTTTGTAATCTTTGTACATTACTATATGTGAAATGGTACACTATTAATTCAAGATATCCTGTGAAAATTTAAGGATGTAATTTGAACTGCCTAGAGTAGGGGTCAGCAAATTAGAGCCAACAAGCCAAATCCAGCCACTTTCCTGTTTTTTTATTAGAAAACAGTCATGGCCACTCATTTCCATATTGCCTACAACTGCTTTCATGCTACAACAGCAGAGGTAATTAGTTTTGATAGTCACAGTTTGGCTGTTAAGCCTAAAATATTTACTGTCTGGTTCTATACAGAAAGTGTTTGCCAACTTCAGACCTAGAGGAATCATGTAACAAAGAAATATATGGAACAGCAATGACAAAAAGAAAAAAAATTGAGACGATGCCATGCTATACAAAATATTACTTGTTTCATTCAAATAAAGGTCTAAGAAAAGAAGCAAAGAAACAATTACAGAGCAGAGCAGACATTTAGGAAAAAGAGTCAAGATGCTAAAATTGAACGCAGCAATATTATTGTATGTAAATGGCTAAAATTTTCCATTTAAAGGCAGTTTTTAAATGTATTTAAATAAAATAATATGTAACCATATGCTGTCTATAAAAGACACTTATTAAATAAACAAAAAGGCAAAGATAGGTTGAAAGTAGAGAGGTGGAAAATATACTATAAAAATATCAATAATGGAAATTTAAAAACTCATGTGACTATATAAACATCAAAGTCCATATCAAGATAAGGAATAGTAACAAAAAATGACAGATATTACATAATGATAAAATAGCCAATTTATCAAGAAGATATAACAATTCTAAATGCATGTGCCCCAAATAAAAAACTTCAAATAAATGAAGCAAAAATCTGTATTAAATTGACAAAAGGGCAAATCTACAGTCAATAAGAGATATCCAAATAAATGAGGGATACATCATGTTTATGGGTTGGAAATCGAAATAACGTTTAAAAAGTATTTTCTCCACAAATTAATCTATAAGTTCTATGTAATCCCAATTGAAACCCAAACAAGTATTGCAGAATAAATTAACAACTGATTCTTAAATTTAAATGAGATGCAAATAACCTAAAATAGTCAAAAAAAAAAAATCAAAGTTGGAGTACTCTCCTTGGTTTCAAAACTTAATAAAATATACAGTAATAAATGTAATCTAGTACTTGCATACAGAGAAACAAATGGATTAATGGAACAGCAGAGGTAATTCAGAAATAGATATTTAAATATATAGCACAAATGTAGAGTGAACTGATTTTTGACAAATGTGCTGAAAAGAAAAATCTGTTGAAGAGCATGCTGAAACATCTGGATAACCTATAGGGGAAAATGAACTTTGATTCATAACCAGCCTATACATAGTCTTTCACAAAATTAAATTAATTTTAACTGAAGACCTAAATGTAAAAGTTAGTTATAAAGCTCCTAGAAGAAAACATAGAATTCCTTTACAAACATGGTTAGGTAAATACTTCTGATATAAAATGAACTAGCCATACAAGAAAAACATGGTTTATTGGATTTTATCAAAATTAAAAATTTCTATTTATAGAAAGACATGGTTAAGTAAATGAAAAAGCAAACAGACTAGAACAAAATGTTTTTAATACTAATAACTGACAAGGGACTTTTACCAAAAATATATAAATAAGGAGAAGTCATAGACATACTCAGGAGCCACCTCCCAGCCTTTGCGTACCCACCTCCTTTTCCCCTCTTACTTGTTTGCATGCAGTTATTTGGTATGTTTCTATTTGATAAGAGACAGCAGGCATCTGAAAGAGATGTTAAACATTAACCAGCCCCAGCTGCTTGCCAGGGCAAAAAAGTTGCTTACTGGTAGAGCCCCTTCCCACTTGAATGTATAAAAATTCAGCACTCAGGCAGTTCAAGTGTCCCTCATCTCCAATGCAAAGACAGGCATATGGCGCTAACAAGCAGTTGGACTCCCCAGGTGACCAATGTGAGATCACTTGCTCAAAGCCTCTGTTGTACCCGAAGCTGTGTTCTCACCATGTAACATGTAGCAACTCCATCCTTAAAACAATCCCTACAAATTCATATTAAAAGGCAAGCAAGTCACTATGCAAATGGGCAAATATTGAGCAGTTGCCTTATATAAGAAACTACATGAATGACTGATAAGCACATGAAAAATCTTCAACATCATTAGACATCTTTATGTACATATGGATTGCATCAGTACAGACTTCAAGCCCAAAATAGATGGCTGTTGTGTTGCAGGCACATTTTAGGGGTGGCCCTGGATAAAAGCGAAGAAGGAAAATCTTCCCAATGGGTGGATCTGCAGCAGGGTACCTTGTCATCTACTTTGTGTAGAACTGCCCCAAGATGAGATGATAGACACATAGGCAGGCAGGTAGATATATAATGATTACATAGACAACTATTGATAGATATGTGACATATATAGATTTTGGGACTGTGGTTAGTAGTATGACCTTCTGCTTATGGGACTGGAAGAAAAAGGATTGGAACACAAGAAGAAAGGATGTCTGGAGCAGAGATATATAGAACAACATGAAGATTGAAATGCCTGTTAAATTGGAAGATGAAATTTGTAGTCATGAGGTTGACATGATATGTGATGAGTTTAATTTGGACCAGTAAAATTTGAGGTGCCATTTATCACTCATCCATAATTTGATTGACCACAACGTATTCTGAGAGAGTGATCTGCTCTGGATTCAAATGTAAATGAAAATAGCATGTTATTCTGAATATATGGAAGTAAATTCGATTGTTCAAGAAGAATATGTCAAATGAACAGAGAAGAGACTTGAAGAAGTATAAATATTAATGAGTGATAAGGAATGGAATACATGACACCTCAATCATGTAGAAGCACTGCTGCTGTCACAGTTACTATTTCATACCAAGGGAAAGTTGGAATTGTCCTTGTGACTTCTAGTCCTGAATAATATTTTAGTTAAGACAGTACTTAAGTTGCCCTCTATATGTTAATTTGTATCTTATCCTTAACCCATTTGATATTTAAATATTATTGTTGGGTTCTTCCTCTAAATCCTCTAAGATAAATAATGTTAATTTATATTTTACATATTTTTTATTTTTTTCCATTTGCCCAAATTTTTCATGATGTTGTATTGTGGCTATATTAAATTGCATTGTGCAGGGTTATCATTGCCCTCATCATCAACATCATCATGATTTTCATTACTTCATATGTCCTTTTACAAAGAAGTCTCAAGAATTATTTTGTATCCACAGATAGCATTTTAAATATTGTAAACTTTGATATTATTTTTATCTACTTTTTAATAATTAAATTATATTTACCAAGTCTTTTGATTTACAGCATGAGGAGAATAATATTTAACCTAAATAATGTTACAATTATGGAATAATACAACAATATGAGTAAGATAATTATTAAAATGCCCATCATACAAAGGAACTCAAAAAAAGCAACTTTGGAAATTGAAATTTTATTAAGATAACTAGAAACTCATATGAAATTGTAAGAAAGAATACAGAGAGTTTCCTTGTAAACGTTGTCCAGTTTCTCCCAACGGTCTAACATTTTCCAAAATTCTAGTATAATATCACAACCAGGATATTGACCTGGATATGACACACTGATATTATTCAGATTTTTTCCAATTTTACTTGTACTCCAGTGTGTTAAATTCTATACAATTCTATGTCCAGTGTAAGTTTGCGGATCCAATACCACAGCAAAGATACTAAATAGTTCCAAACAACAAGGATTTCTCCAATTGCCCCTTTAACAACTGCCTGCATCCCCATCCACCTCCAGTACCTAAACCTGGCAACCAATAATCTATCCTCTGTCTCCTAAACGCTTTAATTTCAAATATATATATATATAAATGAATCGTAAAATATGTAACCCTTTGGGATTTGTTGCTTTCACTTTGGAAAGATTCCCTAGAGATCTATTCAAGTAGTTGTATATATCAGTAAGTCATTCATTTTTTACATGGCATGGATGCACCATAGTTTATTTAACAATTCTCCTATTGAAGGACATCTGTGCTGATGTCAGTTTTTTACTATTATAAATAAAGCTGCAATAAACATTTGCATTCAAATTTTGTGTGAACATAAGTCTTCATTTCTCTAGGATGAATTCTTAGGAGTTCAATTGTGGGGTCATATGTTAATTGCATATTTCATTTTATAAGAAACTGTTAAAAATTTTCCAGAGTGGCTGCATCATTTTATATCCCCTCCAGCAATTCATGAGTGATCCATTTAATCTGCTTCTTTGTCAGAATTTGGTGATGTCATAATTTTATTTTTGCTATTCTGATGGTGTGTAGTGATATCTCATCATGATTTTACTTTGCATTTCCCTAATAGCTAGTTATGTTGAACATCACTTCATATTCTTTTTCGCCATCTGTATATGCTATTTAATGAAATGTAAATCAATGTGTTTTGCTCATTTTCTATCTGGATTGTTTATCTACTGTTGATTTTTTAAAATATATCTTTATATAATTTCCTTTTTCTTTAGCTGTGTTTTTATTCTCTTTACATGGACTTTCATAGAATATACATTTAAAATTTTGATGAAGTTCAATTTATCAATTTTCCCTTAGTGGATCATGTTTTTGGGGTCCATCTAAAAACTCTGCCTAGTCCTTGTTCCCAAAGATTTTCTTCTATGTTTTATCCCAGAATTTGTAAAATTTTAAGCTTTACATTTTAGTTCATGATCCACACTGAGTTAAATTTTGTTTAAATTGAGGTTCATTTTATTACTTATAAATGTCTAATTGCTCTACTACCATTTGTTGAAATGTTTATTATTTTCCATTGCATACCTTTATGCCTTTATCAAAACTCAGTTAAGCATATTTGTGTGGGTCTTTTTCTGGGTTCCTTCTTTTGTTACATTGATATATTTCTATCCCTCCACCAATCCCACACTATTTTGAATGCTATAACTGTTTACTAAGCCTTAATAGAAGTAGGGCACTTCCTCCTATTTTATTCTTCTTTTTCAAGATTGTTTTAGCTCTTTTAGACCTCTGCTTTTCTATGTGAATTTTGGAGGAAGTTTTTCTATGTCTCCAAAAAACCTTCCTGAAATGTTTTTATAGGAATTGTATTAAACCTGTAGATATATTTTGGGAGAATTGACATTTTCATTATGGTTGGGTGTTCCAATAAATGAACATAGTATGTCTCTCCCTTCATTTAACATTTTGTAAATTTCAGCATCCACATCATGTACATGTTCTACTAAGTATATACCTAGGTATTTCATCTTTTTTTGTAGTGCTTATACATTGCATTGTGATTTTAATTTCTGATTTTATAAATTCAATACTAATATATAGAAATGTTATTGATTTTTGCATGTTGATTTTGTATCCCATGATATTGCTGAACTCACTTATTAATTCTAAGAGTTTTTTGGTAGAGACCTTTGTATTTTCTTTGTAGGCAATCAGGTTATTTGTAAATAGATATAGTTTTAATTATTTTTGTACCACTTTTTTTTTTTGGTAATTTTTATAGTAAGAGCAGAAATCTCTGCCATGTTCCAGATTTTAAGGATCAAGCATTCACTGTTTCATCATTAAGAATGATCATAGCTCTAGGCTTTTTGTAGATGCTTCTGTCAAGTTGAGGATGTATCCATTTATTTCTATCTGAGCTTTTTTCATGAGCAGTTTTGCATTTCTGTTGAATGCTTTTTCTGTGCTGAATGTTATGATCATATGATTTTTCTTCATTAGCTTGTCAATATAGTGGATTACATTGATTGATTCTCAAATATTGAACCAGCCTTGCATACCTGTAATAAATCCCACTTGTTTTGGAATACTATTATTTTTGTACATTGTTGGGTTTAATTTGATAATATGTGTTGAGGGCTTTGTGACTAAATTTATGAGAGATATTGTTCTGTAATTTATTGTTGTTGTTTTGGTGCTATCTTTGTCTGATTCAGATATCATTCCTTTATTTATGTGAGTCTTGAAGAAATTTATCAATTTAATTGAATGTTTTCAAAGAAACAGGTTTTGCTTCATTGATGTTCTTTATTTTCCTATTTTTCAATTTCTTATAATTCTGCTCTTATTTTTATTATTTCCTTTATTCTGCTTGACTTAGGTTTAATTTGCTCTTCTTTTTATAGTTTTTTTGGTTGAAAATTAAGCTGTTGATTTGAGCCCATTCCTCTTTTCTAATGAAATCAATTCATGCTATAAATTTCACTTTCAGCACTGCTTTAGCAGCTTCCCACATTTTTCTTTAAAAAGGAGTTTTTATTTTCATCAATTCTTTATATATGTATATATAAAATTTTTTCTTTGTGACTTCTTCTTTGACCCATGGATATTTAGAAGTATGTAATTTAAACCCTATGTATTTAGATATTTTCCCATATCTTTCTGTTATTGACTTCTAGTTTGATTATATGAGATAAAAAAACATTCTATGTATGATTTCAATTATTTTAAGTTTTTGAGGCTTGAATTATGGCCAAGAATATGGTTTATATTGATGAATGTTCCATGAGTATGTGAAAAAAATGTATTCTACTTTTTCACTATATTTTCTATTTATTTTTAAAAGATACTTAGATTACATAAAATGCTACATAAAAAAAATATAAGGTATTCCCATATGCCCCACTCCCCACACCTCCAAATTTTCCCCACATTAACAACTTCTTTCATTAGTGTGGTACATTCATTGCAATTCGTGAACACATTTTGGAGCATTGCCTGTAAGCATAGATTTTATTTACATTGTAGTTTACACTCTTTCCCACTCATTTCTGTAGATTATGGTAGGATATATAATGGCCTGTATCTGTCATTGCAGTGTCATTTAGGACAATTGGAAGTCCTGAAAATGCCCCCATATTATACATCTTTTTCCTTCTCCCTGACTTCAGCACCTCCGGTGGCCACTCTCTCCACATCCATGACATAATTTCTTCCATTACTAGAATCACAATAAGTCTATAGCAGAATACCAGTAAGTCCACTCTAGTCCAGGTTTTATTCCCCAATCCTGAGGATTCTGGGATGGTGATGCTCACTCCACCTCTAATTGAGAGGGGGTTTCAATCCCATATGGCTGATGGATGGGACTCTCTTGCTTGCAGTTGTAGACGTTCTCGGTTCCTTGGTGTGGTGGTTATCCATCCTCACCCTGTTAGTTGCCCTGAGTGAGTCCAATGAACTGGAGAGCAAGTTTTGCAGCTTTGCTGAGGTTCAGCACCCAGCTGGCATATGGACAGCCCAGAGATTCAAGTCTTTTCGACATTAAGATGAAAAACATTCTCATGTCCAAGAGACTTATATTCTACTTTTGCTGGCTGGAGTGTTTTATATATGTTAATTAGATTGAAGTGGTTAATTTTTCTGTTCAGATATTCTACATCCTTGGCGAATTTTTGCCATATATATGTGTATATATGTATATGTATATATATGTATATCCTTGTTGGAGGAGATGTGTCGGGGGGGCGAGGGCGGTACGGAAGCTCCGAGTGCACTGCCCGAGAAAACCAGGGCGTAGACACCGTCTTGGCGCCAAATGCCGCAACCAACCAGGGACGGATGCTCTCGTAGCTACCGCAGCCAATCGGCTGCTGACACCGGTAGCGACCTCTCCTTGCCATGTGCTTCAAGATGGCCACCGCAGCTCGGCCCCACCCCCTTTCTCTCATACACATTCCATACCTTATATGGACATAAACCCATCCCAGCCAATCAGAATCTGCCCAGTATACCTTACCCATCCCCTGCCCCACTCTGCCCTCCCGCTCTGTATAAATATCAGAGCTCACCCAATAAACTCAGACTTGGAGCCCAACCTTGTCTCTGGAGTGTGCGCTGTCTCCGTATTCATTACTCATCGTCCACTGGTAACTAGGAAGTGTCCATCTCCCCACTCTTGTCTGCGGCCCAGAGACGCAGATCCCGGCCCTCAGCTCGCAGCGCTCAGGGACGCCCAAGCCCGGTGAGCTGCACTCCCCTCCCTTCGTCCCCTGACCACCGGGTCGCCAAGGGATCACCCAGAGGTGGTGATTGGCGGCGGCAACCGACAGCGGCGATCGGCGATCAGCGACCGCCACCGGACAACGGTGACATATCCTATAGTATATATATCAGTTGCTAAGAGGAGATGGTTGAAGGGCCAAATATATTTGTGGATTTGTATGTTTCTCTTTTTCAGCTCTGTCAGTTTTGTTTCATGTATTTTGAGGCTCTGTTGTTTGATGCACACACAATTAGGAAGATATATCTTACTGATGGATTGATTCTTTTATCATTATGTAATGTCCCTCTTTGTCACTTAGATTTTTCTTTGCTCTAAATTCTACTTTATCAGATATTAATATTGTCACTTCTGCTTTTCTTCAAATTAATGCTTGCATTCTTTTGTGATCAACTTACCTATGTCATGAATATGAGGTGAGTCTCTCATATCCATGTAGCTGTCTCATATTTTTACTGAAACTTTCAATATCCTTTTTTCATTGTATTTAAAACAAATGGGAGAATTTAATAATAAAAATATATTTGTAGTAGTTATTATTTCTCTATATTGCCAGATAAAATATTTTATGTTCAAAGAAATCCAGAAATCCAGTTATTTGTACATCATACAAATGATGTATTAAAAAATTAGAAAATGATCCAAAACTGACTTCAACAAAATAATTTATAGTTTCTTCTTCAGAGTTTTAACATTATATTTGAAAACTAATACAAAAAGACATTAATATAAATTTGATCAATTCTAAATATTCTACTAAAATATAGAGTTACCATACAACTGTTCTTGCACTTGCATGATGGTTAATTTCATGTTAACTTGGTTAGGTTATGGCATCAAGTTGTTTGGTGAGGCAAGCACGGGCCTGATTGTTACTGTGAGAGAATATTCTGGATGGATTTATGTCATTCTTCAGTTGATTGCATCTACAGCTGAATATATCTACAATCAGCAAAAGAAATTGACTTCAACAATGAGAGGAGTCGCTTCATCCAATCATTTGGAGGATTTAAGCAAGAATTGATGATTTCGGCAGCTAGAAAAAGGAATTTCTATTTATACTTCAGCCAAACAGTTTCTCCTAGAGAATTCAATATCACCTTGTCACCTGAATTTAGTTTCCAACTTGCAACCTTTCCTACAGAGCTCAGACTTGTCAATCTCCATGATTATGTGAGCCAATTTCTATGCTATAATATATATATACATATACACACACATATATATATATTTACATTGGATATAAAATGACTTTGTAAGAGGTTACAGTCCCGTGTTTATTTTCTAAGTTAAAATCATTAAATATATATACATGTATATATATATATATATATTCCTTCTGAGTTATATAATGTCCTTATTTGTAAAAATATTTCATCTATCCATCAGATTAGCACAATTTGGATGAATCATAACATCAAAATTTTGGGAATTGGACAAGCTCTATGAACATTATTTTCTGTATAAGCTCAATTCATACAGACATTTTTATTGAATAGTCTTAACATTTAAAATAATTTTTTTTCAAAATTAAAACAATTTGCTTGACAAGATCAGCCAGTTGACTCAGTTTTGAACTTGTGGCCAATGTTAACCAAGATTTTAGATGATTTCTTTAATCACATGGATGAAAACCCTTGGCAAGAATGAATAAAGATAATAGTTACACATCTGTATCTGGCCCATATAGCTCTTCTTTAAAAAGCATATATATTAGATTTATAAATACATAAAATAAATATTTGTGGGTTGTTATAATCAGAAATTTGAGAACTGATTTTGTGAAATTTTAAGAAAAATATTAAGTACTTTTCTAACAAATGGCTTCATGAATTAGAGAAAAGAGGATGAACAATATAGTGGATAAATGTAGCCTCTGGAATCAGACTGCCTGGGTTCAAATAATTGCTCCTATACTTACTATGTCTATGACCTCCTTGGGCTAGTTACTTTTCTGGCTGTTTCTTCATCTAAAACATGAGGATATAAGGATATTACTAATACATATCTTACAGACTTTGTGTGAGCAATTCATAAGAAAAATATTTTTATATATACACACACTTAGCATGTTCCTGGCATATTGTAAGCCCTCTCTATAGTTAGCTGCTGTGGCCATATTTAAAAGCAATCCCCAATGTCTTTCCCTGCATTTTCAAATACTACATTGTTTTAGCTTAGGCTTTCCATGTTGATGATTTAAAAATTCAAGTTTTTTACTTCACGTGTGTAAATTTTTGTGTGTGTATGTGTGCATGCACTCAAGCTTTTTAAAATAACACTTCATGGGGTTGGGAAATATTTGAGATATTATTGCATACAGAACATAAAAAACATTGAGTGGCTTGGTGACCCAAAACATCACTATTTTTGCAACATGCTTGACACACCCTCTTGGTGAGTTTTAAAGATTTGAAAGTAGCCAGGAAATTCTAAATACACCATGAGTGCATTCCTACTGCTAGGTTTATGGGCCATGGCCAAGCTATAAAAATAATTTAGATGTGAGTGAAGTGATGAAGTCAAGCATGGCAAACAACCCCATTTTCCTTCTACCTTGAAATGGGAGGTTGCAAAATCAGTTAAATAATTGAGATGTGAAAGCATGTCCCCTCTTCATTAAGAGAAAAATAAAAATTAAAGGAACAAAAAGGCAGTCTGATTCCTAGTGTATTTAGCCATTTGTATTTGAGTTAGATGTAAAAAATGGGATCACCTTTAGTTTCCTAATACTTGGAGTTTTGAATTAAGAAAAGTCAAAAGCCATAAGAAAAAACAAAGCATAAAATTATTATTTTAAAAAATTAGCTAAGGTAAGTCTTTGTTAAATGTTGCTTTGGGATTCATGCATATGAATACACTATTACATTCAGTTCATTTCTATTTAAGTTTGGTCCATTCATTAAGACAACTCATATATTTTTTGTTGTGTATCTTTGTTATGCTATTTTGCAACTGATGCTGAGTGCTTTTTAAGTGGATCATTTTAATTTGAATTAAAATATCGATTAGTATAGCTGCTATTGCAACTACTTCAAGCATATTGCAGGGTGTTTAATATGGGATTTAAAAAATAAATTGTTGACTGCATTGCCTTTCTATCTCTATAAGCAATGAAATCTGAAGCTTTTCCCTAAATTCACAGTATAAATGCATCATTTACAGAAAGCCACAGTGATTCTCATGTGAACGATCATCATGGAATTCAATTACGCATTGCAAGAGTCAGTGTCACTTAAGCCTGAATGGGGATATTGCAGAATTTAACTAAGTTGACTATTATATTTCTGTGCCAAAAGTTCTTTCCATTTCAGACATATTGCTAAGTATGATATGCTTATCCATGCCAATCGATAAGATAATACAATTATTGTTCTAGGAATTAGACTTATATTTAATTTTAAATGACCTTCTTCATACAGATATGAAATGTAAGGTCTCTAGCCAGATACAAAAAGTCCCTAAATGTCCGTTAACAGCACGCACAGCTTAGAGTTATTACGTGGCAAATTTCTCCATAGAGCATAACAATGAATACCATAAAATTTTTTTTATTCAAATAACCTAATTCATAGTTTTGTTTTCCAAATGAAAAGTACCATTTCCTCTTCTTTCAGTAATTAGTCATCAAATACAATTTTATCCTGTACCTCAGATGGCTAATATCCATGAAACCATTAAAACCATTTGTCTATTCTGATGTCCCAGATTTTTTTTTCTGCCTCAGATTTCAAGAGGCCATAATGGACATTTGCTTTACAAGGCTTGCGGGAGTTCATCAAAGCTCTAACTGCCTGCCTTCTCAAAATGCTTAGAGAATTGAGGTCTGAAAAACGATTCTCCTTCATCAGGCCCCAAAACAACAGTCTTTGTTTTTCTTTTTACACACAAACTGTAGTTGCTCAGAAAAGTTAGTTGAATTGAAATGAAAAAAAAAGAAAAAGTCACTACAATGCATTTTGGGAGTCTAGAAAACACTCAGTAAAACAAGCTGTCAATTTTAATTTCATCCCTTTGTAAGAGTCACCTCATTAGATCTTAATAATTCCCACAGAGTTCTGACAATAAACCACTTCTATTAATTGTACAGTGATTATCAAGAAAGACTGAAATCCAGTGGTTCCCCAAAGAATCACATGATTAAATTGATAGCTGACATTGACATGCCTAATTAAATTATTTCAACCACAATTTTGAAATAATTGATTTAAATATTCTTTAACCCATTGAACTGAAAAGATTTTTTATCTAAATTGAACTAATAGATATCATTGTATAAAATGTAGTTAATGCATGTTTTCAAAGGGTCTTTATATTACATTATTTCAGAGATGAGAGGACTCTCTAGAATGTACCAGAGAGCAGGTCAAGAAAAAGAGGGTAATTGTGGGAAAAGAATGAGATTCTAGTATTATAACAAATGACCACATAGATGTCAAGGGCCCTGGCCTAGGTCTTAACGAACTCTTTTAGCCAAAAGGTTATTTCCCTTATAAAAACTGCTCTGCTCTTCCATTTCCCTTCCTCTCCTCCTCCTCCTGCATTTCCTCCTCATTCTCATTCTTCTCCTCCTCCTCCTTCTTCTTTGTCCTCTGATTTAATCTATGAGTATGTATATGTGTGTATAAAGTTTAATTCCAAATTATAATATATTCTATGTTAACACATCACTAAGTTTCTAGTTAGTCTGTATACAAACAGCGGGATGAACAACTGTTTTTTCAGTTGTTTATGTTAAGATTTTATTTACTTGTCAAACATCTGATTCATAAATTTGGATGTGATGACAAATATAAAATAGAAATAAATTCACAGCAACATTTAATAAATAGTGTTCTAGTTCACTTCACAGTTATTTTGAAGATAAGCTGATACACATTTAAAACATTTCAAATCCATATATGATTTATTTTCAACCAGCTAAATCTGCTCTCTTGGTGGGATTTTTATTTTAAAGGTTTTAAAAAAAATTCTTTCTTATTGGATGTATTTCAAGAAAAAATTCCAGTTTGGTCCCCAACTTTCTGTCTAGTGAAAATACTCACATTTGCATTGCTTATTCTTCAAGGGCTTATTCTCTTCCATCCTTTTCCCCTTCCGTTGTTGAAAGAATGTGCTTATCTTTGACTCTCCTATTTTCTTCACTCAGGTCCACAGCATAAAGACAAGAAGAAAATAATAAATAGAATATTTGATGCAGTGTTATAATACGGATTCATTTTCTATTTACAAATAAATGGTAATAAATCTTTCTATAGTTGTTTTTTGAAAAGAATGTATTGCATTGACATTTTCTCCTTAAAAGTATATGGGTAATGTTATGCATGTTTGTTTTATAAATTCACAACTTTTACTATATACTTATTGTTTATGTATTTTCATGTATGAAATATATACTTCAATAATTTTTAATGAAAAAAAATAGATGGATGTGGGTAGAAGACAGAGGAAGTTAAGAGTGACAAGGTTGAGGTTGGAAATTACCTGATTACAAGATAATGCTAATTAATAGGAAGGAAGGATAAGTGATTAGTAACAATATCATATTTTCCAAAATGCTGTTGATTTCTTTAATGTTGTTACACTAATTTTATTGTTTTTTTCTTTTTGTAGTTAATTTTCAAAAAAATACATGCTGCACACTTAAGAATTTATTATTCTCCACATTTTATTGTATATTGACATGCATGTTTTGAAATACTAAAAAGTTGCAAACTTTTTTTTAAGTCATGTTTGCCTTGAAAGTGAATTCAGTAGACCTAGAACCTTTGAGAAGTTTACATTACTACTGCTCAAACTTTTAATGTGGTTTACTACTTATGATACCATCAGAAATAACAGGATATAGATAGACCCTTTTAATATATATCTTACCAAGATCATAAGATGTAGTATTTCAGCTAAAATATATACTCTTTTAGAGTGCATATACTTACACCCATAGTTTTCTAAGAACAAAATATTTAATACTCTTATTCAGAGATCACTGTGTAAGAAAGTCATAGAAAGAGCTGGAAAGCAAGAAGGCAAACTTCTTGAATGATTCTTCCATAAGTATGTCTTAGTTTTCCAGTACCACTATAAAAAATGCCACAAACTGTTTGGATTAACAACATGAATTTATTTTCTCACAATTTTCGAGGCTAGGAATCCCTTACCAAAATCTCAACATACCTTGTTTTCACCCAGAGTGTAGAACATTCTGGTGCAGGCTTGCTGCAATCCTTGGAGTGCCTTGGTTTGCATCTCTGCCTCCTTCACATAGTAATCATTCTTCTTAGTCTCCTCCTGTGGCTTTCTGATTGATGCCTGCCTTATAAGAATTCCAGCCATATATGGATTAAGGCCCACCCTGATTCAATCTGGCCTCACTTAAATAAGATCTTCAAAGATCCTATAAACAAATGAGTCCACACCTTAACTAAGATAACATTTTCATAAGTTCTATTTACAAATAGGTTCAACCCACATGAACAGAGATAAAGACATGGGGGACATAATTCAATTCCCAGCAAAGTAGTTTGATAACAACTGATAACAATTCACAGAGATAAATCAATGGGTAAGTAGGATGACCCTATGAGACTGTTTCACTGTGAGATTATACCAGAACAATTGCCAGAGTTATACCTAGGTATTTACTTTTGGACAACCCAATTTAACTTTTTCAGTTAGTTTTTGGCAGTTAATTTTCAAAGCAATTTATCATAGCATCTCCTAAATCACGACTTGAGAGCATTCTTTGTAATCAGCATGGAAATGTTTTGACAGAGAATGCTCCAAGGGGATTCCTTCTTTAGCTAAACAATTTTGCTACCCTCAAGTTCTAGAAGTTTGTTTTAAATTCCAGCAAAATGGTCAAGTTTAATGCAACATACCTAGTCAAAGATTGCCAGCACCTTTGCAAATATATACAAGCCTGCGGCAAATAAATCAAATGAACTTCCATGTGGGACAAGAGTGAAAAATTAGCGTTGAGGGATTGTAGGAGGATGGTGGAGTAGGAAGCTTCAGGAAACAGCTCCCCCACCAGAACAATATTAAACATGCAGGGACTTTCTGGATCAACTATTTCAATTATTTTGAAACTCCAGAGTATAGAGCATCAGGAAAGAGCAGGAGGAAGATGCTGATAAATTGCAGTAAATACCAGTGAATTTTGCTCTCCATGAAATGATTACCATGGCCCACTCCCCATTGTTACAGCAGAAAGCAATGAGGTACTCATTCCCAGTCCTTGGTACAGCTTGCTGGTGCCAGGGGGATTTATAAAGACTTAGTTCCCCAAGATCCTGGCATGTTCAGTCTGATCGCTGATCACTGCTTTTGATTAGCTACTTCAGATCACTGGGAGACTGGCTCTGAAGGTGGCCATTGTTCCAACCCACCCCAGCCTCAAAGAGCCATGGGAGAAACTGCTGGCACCCTTGCTGGCCCTTCCTTCACTCCTCCCCAGGGCAGTGTGAAGCTAGCCAGCACTCCCTTTGTGGGTCCCTTGCTTTGTTCTGACTGGGAAAGACTGATCAGGACATTCCACTACCATCTGTACCCGTGCCAGAATCCTCCTTTTTGGCAAACAGCTTGTGACAACAAAATCAGGATAAGAAACAATTGAGTCAGGCATCCTGGGGCAAAGGCTTGACTTTTTAAATTCCTGCAGAGAGGAAGAAGTTCTGCTTCCTCGGATGTACAGGGGCAATCAAATTATTGTAAACAGGGGAATTCCAAAGTCAACTAGCAAGCACAGCACAGGACAAAACACAGTCCCAGAAAAGACAGAAGGACCAGAACTTTGCATTCACCTTGAGGTGACATTCTTGATAGGAGGGCTAAAGCTGAGGGAGAACACCAGTCAATACAAAGCCAATTTGCAAAGACTGTGAAAGGTGTTTTTGGCATTGGTTTATTTGGTTTTCTTAGCTCCTGGCAATCTGGAAAATCTCTGATATATCACCAGTTGGATACAAAACAAGAAGCACACAGTTCAGAGACTAAATCACAGAGTTAATATTTTTAAATATTAAAATGTACAGTGTGCAACAAAAGACTATAAGACAAACACAGAAATAAGAAATGGTGGTCCATCCATAGGTAAAGAATAAAAATCCAGAAAACATCAATAAAAAGACCTGACTGTGGACATAACAAAGACTTTTAAAGAATGATGTTAAGTATACTCAAGGAGATGAAATAAAATACAGAGAAATAACTAAAAGTATAAGGAAAAGAATGAATGAACAATATGAGAATTCCTCAAAAGGAAACAAACAGAACTATACTGTAGTTGAAGACCATAATATTTGAAATGAAAAATTCCCAGAAGGGTGTTGCAATAGCAGATTGGAGCTGGAAGACCAAAGAATCATTCTGGAAGACAAGATCACTGAAATGAATCAGGCTGAGGACATGGCAGAAAAAAATAATTAGAAAAAACTGAAAATAGGCCTGAAAGACCTGTGGGGCACGATCAGGCAAACCAATATTTGCATTATGGGAGTCAAAGAGGGAGAAGAAGGAAAGAAAAGAGAAGAAGAAATAGTCAAAAACATTATGACAGAAAACTTGCCAAACTTGGTAAAAGATGTGAATATGCATATCCAAGAAGTTCATTGAATACCAAACAGGATAAACTTGAAATATGCCCAAATATATGGAGGTCTGACTGTCAAATGCAAAGGGGAAGGAAAGAGTTCTGAAATCTGCAAGAAGACAACAATGTATTATGTAAAAGGGAGTCCCAATTAAATTGTGCTGATTTCTTATCAGAAACCATGGAGGCAAGAGGCAGTGGGTTGAAATACCTTTAGTCCTGGGAGAAAACAATTGCCAATGAAAAATTTTAAATCCAGCAAGACTTTCTTTCAAAAATGAGGGAGAGATTAAAACATTCCCAATAAACAAAAACTGAGGGAAATCATGACCAATAGACCTGCACTATGAGCAATGATGCTAGAGAGAGTCATTCAAACTGAAAAGAAAGGACACTAGAAAGCAGATCAAAGTGGCATGAAGAAATAAAGAATTCCAGGAAAGACAGCAATTTGGGTAATTATAAATTCCAGTACTATTGTACTGTAATTTTGGTATGTAACTCCACTTCTTACTTCTTACAGGTGCTACAATGCAAGTGTATAAAAATTAATTATAAATCTATGGATTTAGACATACAGTATCCAAAGATATAATTTATAACAAGTACAAAAAAGGTGGTCAAACAGAGGAATATAAGAATAGTGTATGTGTATGCTATTGAAGTTAAGCTGATTTCACATTAAAAATGATTGCTATGTATTTAGGATGTTAAATTTTAACTCCATGGTAATCACAAAGAAAATATATGAAAAATATATTGAGAAGGAAATGAAAAGGGTTGCAATATGGTACAATACAAAAAATCAAATAAATATGAAAGTAGACATTAATGGAAGAATTGAGGGTCAAAGGTGGTATTAGACTTGCAAAGACTAAATGGCAAAATGTCAGAAGAAATTCTTGCATTATCAGGAAGATCTCAACAGACCAATAACAATGAAAGACCAAATCAGTAATCAAAAACCTGTTGACAAAGAAAAGTCTAGGACCAGATGACTTCATTGGTGAATTTTACCAAATAGTCCAGGAATATATAACCCTAATCCTTCTCAAAAAATAGAAGAGCACATAACACTCCCCAACTCATTTTTATGCTAATGTCACCCTAATACCAAAGTCAGACAATGTTACCACAAGAAAAGAAAACTACAAATCAATATCCTTTTTGAATATAGATGCAAAAGCCTCAGCAAAATGCTAGAAAAATAAATCTAATAGCACATTAGAAGAATCATACAGAAAAGTAAAAAAAAAAAAAAAATCATATACCATGATCAAGTGAGTTTATCCCAAGTATGCAAGGGTGGTTCAACACAAGAAAATCATAATTTAATACATCACATTGATAGAACAAAGGAAAATAACAAAACACATGTTCATCTCAATTGGTGTAGAAAAAGGAATTTAACAATATCCAGCACCTCTTCTTGATAAAAACACTCTGAAAACTAGGAATAGAATGAAACTTTTCAACATGATAGAGGGCATATATGAAAAACTCACAGTTATCATTATATTAAATTCTAAAATACTGGCAGATGTCCCTCTAAGATCATGAAGAAGACACATATATCCACTGTTATTCAACAGTGTTCTAGAAGTTCTAGTAAGAGCAATTAGGCCATGAAAAGAAATAAAAGGGATCAAAAGTAGAGAGGAAAGATGAAAGTTTCCCTGTTTACTGAGGATATGATCCTATATTGAGAATCCTGAGAAAATGCAAAATAAAACTATTAGAGCTAGTTAATGATTTCAGAAAAGTGTAGGGCACAAAATCAAAATGATAACATCAGTAGTGTATCTAATATGCAAGTAATGAACAATCTGAATAGGAAATCAAGAATAAAAGTCCATGAATAATAACAACTAAAGAGATAAAATATCTAGAAATAATTCCAACCAAAGATGTAAAAGTCTTGAACAAGGAAAACAACAAAACATTGCTAAAAGTAATCAATGAAGACCTAAAGATATGGAAGGGCTTTCCATGCTCTGGGATTGAAAGACTAAATATTTTTAAGATCCCAATTTTACCCAATGTGATTTACAGATAAAATGCAACCCCAATCAAAATTCTAGCAGCCTTCTTTGCAGTAATGGAAAAGTCAATCATCAAATTCATATGGAAGGATAAAGGACCCAAATGGCCATAACCATCTTGAAAAAGAAAAATGAAGTTGGATGGCTCACACTTCATAATTTTGAAACTTGTTACAAAACTGCAGTAATAAAAACAGCATGGTACTAGCACAAGACCTAACATATAAACCAATGGAATTGGGTTTAGAGTTCAGAAATAAACCTTCACATCTATAGTCAATTAATTTTGAACATGGTGCCAAATTCACTCAATTGGGAAAGAATAGTCTTTTCAACAAATTTTGTTGAAAAAACTGCACATTCATATGCAATGGAATGAAGGTTAACCCCCACTTAATTCTGAATACAAAAATTAACTCAAAGTGGATCACAGACCTAAATATAACACTCCACACTATAAAACTACTAGTAGAAAACAAAAAGAAGCCTCTTCAGCACCTTGGTTAAGATTTTTACAACAAAAGCATGAGCAACAAAAGGAACAATAGATAAATGGGACTTCATCAAAATTAAAAATGTTATGCATCAAAGGTCTTTGGCATGAAAGTATAAAGGCAGCTTACAGAATGGTAGAAAATATTTGGAAACTACATATCTGATAAAGGTTTAATATCAAGAGTATATAAAGAAATCCTACAACTCAACAACAACTTGAACAAAACAATGCAATAAAAAATGGCCATAATTCTTGACTAGACATTTCTCCAAAGAAGATATGCAAATGGCCAATAAGCTCATGGAAATAATGCTCAATATCATTAGCTATTAGGGAAATGCAAATCAAAATCATAATGAATTATCATTTCACACACTATAATGGCTGTTATTAAAAATAATAAAGGGAAAAAATTAAGTGTTGGAGAGAATTGGAGAAATAGGAACACTTGTTCATTATTGGTGGA
>JAQZBX010001574.1:69330-81725 GCA_029593785.1 Cabassous unicinctus
GATTGTTAGTAGCAATGCTTCAATATTTGTACACCAGTTGGAACAAATGTACCTTCCACATGTAAAATGTTATTAATAGGGGAGAGTGGAAAAGGCGTAGGTTGTTGGGTATATGGGAATCCCCTATATTTTCTACATGACTTTTCTGTAACCTAAAGCTTCTAGGAAGATAAAATGAAAAAAAAAGATAAGACACTGGGGGAATAGACAGAAGAAATTGTCACTGTACATGCAAGACGACAGATCTTACAGTGATGAAAGGCACAATATCTAAAAAAATTTTATATTATTTTACATTGTTTGCATTTTATTTACTATTTTTAAAACTTATTATTTCATTTTCTTATTAATTTTATTTGGTTATTTTGGAAAGGTTTTATATCACAAAAGGGTGACAACTGTGGCAGGGGAGGATCACTGATGTGGGTTGTCCATGATAGGGGGATATGTGGGGAGGGGTGCACCTGTGGCATGCCTCTAAGTCATATGAATATTTTCAAGTGTTCATGTGGCATTGTCTCAGTGGGTGGAGATCCACACAATAACTGGAAAGAATATTGGAATTCCCATCCTGGGGACTTCTGTTAATTTTCTAATTATTAGAGTCTAATGGAATGTCAAGAAACACCCAAGTACAAGGGCAGTGCTTAGTGAAGGATGACAGACCATTACACCAGGCCATTGATATTGATGATTGTACTTATGAACCTTATCTTGTGAAATTGAAACTTAGCCTAGTATTATATATTGCCTAAGAGTTACCTCCTGAAAGTCTTCTTGTTTCTCAAATGTGGCCTCTCTCTAAGCCAAACTCAGCAAATAAATGCACTACCTTCCCCACGGCATGGGACTTGACTCCTGGGGACGAGCCTCCCTGGAACATAGAGATTATTACCAAGCACCAACTAGCAATGCATCCAGAAAAAGACCTTGATCAAAAGGGGGAAATATTAAATACAAATGAGTTGTTATGGCTAAAAGATTTCAGAGTGAGTCGGGAGGTCATTCCAGAGGTCACATTTATGCACATCTCAGCAGGATCACATTGGCTGCCTCATAAACAGTGCTTCAAACAACAGGGCTCCAGAGGACTCTAGAGATATCCAGATACTATATGCAGGGCAGACAAGCTTAGGAATTCAGCACCCTGTTAGTGGGCCTTACATTGGAATTTATCCTCCCCAGTGTAACAGAGTGAGACTCATTTATAGTTTCCCTATACATGGCTCTTCTGCCACTTTTATTTGAACCTATAATTCACACTATACTTAATAAATTTATGTCCCAGAGACTTAAATCTTTGGTCCATTCATGTGCTGGTTAAGCCCTGAATCTCAGCAGAGTTGCAGCACCTACTCTCCAGTTCATAGGACTCACCCAGGACAACTAACAAAAGAATGATGATGGACAATGCCCATTCCAAGGAACAGAGAGTGTCTGCAACTGCAAGCAAGATAATCCCATCCATCTGTCCCTTGGGATCCAAGCCTCGACTCATTTAGAAACAGAGTGGACATCATCATATCATAATCCCCAATTTGGGGAACAAACAATGGGCTACAGTAGACTTATTATTATTCTTTTTGGACTTATTATTATTCTAACAATGGAAGAACTTTTGTCATTGATATAAAGGTAGTGGCCAACAGAGGTTCTGAGGGGAGGGAGAGGGAAGAATAGGTGTAATATGGGGGTATTTTTGGGATATTGGAATTGTCCTGCATGATATTGCAATGATGGATCTATATTCATTAAACATTTTGTCATAGCCTACAAGATTGTGCAGGACAGTGTAAACTATAATGTAAACTATAGTCCATGGTTAGTAGCAATGCTTCAATATGTGTTTATCAATTGTAACAAATGTACCACACTAATGAAAGATGTTGTTAATGTGGGAAAGTTTGGAAGAGGCAGGGGTAGGGCATGTGGGAATCCCCTGTATATTTTTTGTAAAATTTTTTGTAATCTAAAGCTTCTTTAAAAGCAAAAATAATAACACACACACAAAAAAAGAACAACTTTAAAAAATAAAAATCCTGCAGAAAAAAAGTGTTCACATATACAACCCCCCATGGTAACACCTTGAATTAGTGTGATACATTGTTACAACTGATGAAAGAATATTATTATAATTGTACTAATAACTACACCCCATTGTTTACATTAGGGTTCCCTGTTTGTGTTACACTATCCTATGTTGTGTATTAAAATTAAATAATAATTATTTATATAACAAGGTAAGTATTTATAAATAGTAGCTATTGTCTTAAAATAAAACTCTAATAATATTTCAAAAATGAATTAAAACTTTAGGAAAAACAAATATTAGAATGGTCAATTAAGCTTCAAGAATTTTGACACTTTTTGTCCCAAAAGCCACATGTAAGAAAAGAATATCCATATTCTTTAATAGTATAACTTTATCACTTGTTTGCTAAAAATTCATATTCATGAAAAAATAGTTGTTTAGAATTACAATCAGTAGTGGGTTTGAGCCAATTTTACTGTTTTGTGACAGCCAATTGTGCCTGCCTCTTTCTAGCTCATGTTCCACGTTTACTGACCTGTTGGTAGCTTAAAATCATTGCCATGGTGGGAGCATTTACATCATGGGAGTTAGCAAACACTACAAAATAAGGGTTTGGTGGTGGTGTTTTTTTCTTTTTGCATGTTTATGTGTGTCTGTGTGTGTGTCTGTGTGTGTGTGTTTGAAGACAGATTGTTAAAAATTAACCAGAATGTTGCTAGCTAACACCTAAACCTTATTTCACAACACAGTCATCATCTATTTTTTTATGTTTGTTTTGTGTTCTTGTTTCAACTAAAAGCACATATTTAATTTTTTCTTGATATAGGAAAATCATTAGCTTAAAAATGTGATTACTCTTAAAAATGTCATTCTGTTTGATTGTATGGTGTGAAAGTAATAACTGGTCATAGCTTCAAAGTATATTTTATTGTTTGAATATTCAAATATTCAATCTTGAATTAGTAGTATTTTATGGAACATGATTATCGCAAAACTGAAAGTACTCTTTAGAAATTCTCAAGGCACTAACCATTGTCTTTTAATGTCAAAATTGAAAATGTCAAAATTGATCTGCTTGACCAACTTCTCCATTGCAGGATGCTTTAGGAAGAGAAAAAAAATGAGATGAAACCAATGAATTGATTGGATGATGATTGAGATGCCCATCTAAAACTACAAAAATAGTTAGAAAAAAATGTGTTCACCAGGTTAATGTTTACTCTGTGAGTATTATATATTCCCTTAGCACATAGTGAGAAAATCTCTTATCCTTACTTTGTTCCTGAGTTTGGCAACATCTGTGCTATTTTTCTTCCATGACTAGAGGAGTTATAAAATAGGATGACACATAGACCATTGTTCCCTGCAGTAAATCTGGAAAACAGATAATGATTTAGTCACACCACAGGAATATATCCCACTTTTGGGTAGTAATTTGCATTTCTGAATCAAGAAAATTCAAAAAATAAAAGCTGTTCTTTTGTTGTTGTTGCTATCATCATCGGTGCTGTTCTGAAATGTAGGGTGTTGTGTTATAATGAAATCATTTTTCATGATAAGAAACAAATATTCTAAGTTAAATGTCTTTCTCAGAAGATCGAAATCTGCCTGAATTCGTAATTATGCTAATTTTGCCCACTTTCACACTGATGACAAAAATGTGGATAATTTCTTTCTGTGCTTGGCTGATTCACATCCTTTCTAAGATACACAACTTAGACTTTAATGTATGGAAATTTGAAAAAGATGATCCACTTCCATTAAATCTATCCATTGAGACAGAAATAAAAGCTGTTGATATAATTAAGCAACACAGTGCAATTAAATAAAATACATATATTCATAATCAAAATTCATCAAGTGATAATAATGATCTAAATTTTAAAGCCACTTTAGTCAATCTGATAGATAACTTTTGGCCAAGGCATTCCTAAAAGTTTGACTTATATTAGAAACATTGATTTTGATAATCAATATCTGTTTTATAGATGCTTGTTAATATTCAATTATGAGGATTATTTAACACAGTTACAAACTATAATTCTAGGAAATATGACCATTTCACTTAACAACAGGGGAGAGGAAAAATAGGGAGGAAGAGGAGAAGGTAAAAAATAGTTACCATAAATTAATTACTAATTATGAAGCAGAAATTTTATTTAGCTCTTTACACATGTTTTCCCTTTCTGTCCCATAACACTTATGTTAAGTAATTAGTATCCCAATTACACAGAAGGACACATAGTAGATTAATTAACAAGGCCTATGCCACACAACCCCTGAGGAAGTGAGCCCAAATTCAAAGGCAGGTAGGCCTGATACTACAGAAAGGAAATAAAGACATAAAATGAACAACTATCTTTTAACTCCTAAAGTTTTATCAGTACATGAAAGTCCTGTTTCCAAATCTGTTCTCTTCCATCCATGATACTGAATACCACATGCACAAATACATTATGATATCCATTCTTGATAAACATTCTTCACCTTCTAACCAAACAAAGTAAATAAAATAATTATTTTCTATCCACTCTGACCATTTGTTCCGTCTTCAGAATGTTATTTTCAATTTGAAATGCTTCATTATTTCCATATTCAATATTGTGAATTAAGAAACAGAAAGCAGTCATGGGCACAATTAAGTCTGAACTGGGAAAAAAGTATAGGGTATTTAAAAAAAAAAACAACATATACTTTTCTTTAGAGAAATAAAACCATTGTCCAAGTTAACGAAACGGCTACAAATTTAACAAACCATTTAAGGAAACAAAATATTTTCAACCTCAGTAAAGAACTCATGAATTTGTTACATTTATGGGCACCTGTGTATTCAGCAAAATTGATGAAAAACAAGCCCTACTTAGAATATAAACAGAAAACTACAGAAGGAATATATCCCTCTCTATTCCTAAGATTAATTTGGCTTTGGTGGTTTTTTTTTTAATTGCTTAATAGAGTTGATATACCACTTTAATGAAGTAATTATTAAATCCTGCTTCTCTTGTTCCTGGGAAGTATGTGGTTACTTCTCTCTTTGAGGCAGGATTCCCTACTGGGAATCTTTCCAATATTCAAAAAAATAGGTTTTTGTTACTCTTTTATCAATCCTGTGGGATCTGTAGTTCAAATATTACAGTACTTCTTCCATTTCAGTTAAATTGTTCAGAAAAGACCAAGATAGATGATCAAATCCAATTCTTCCTAAGGATATCACAGTACAACAAATGTATTTGTTTTCTGCATTTGTGACAAGTAGCAAACTCTGTTTATAAATACAGATTGCAGCATAGATATTAGTGACACTCTGTTACATATCACACAGTTTCCACTGAATAATTTTAGGGTGCCTGATTCTTATTCTTTCTGTGCCTGGTTTTATAAGCCGAAGACAGCAAGCTTTGTAAAACTAAAATAAAATTCACAGCAAAGCAGGAATTCCACCCACACCTCCATATGCCCACCTCTTCTTAGTCATAGGCCTCTGAAGTGGCATAAAGGACAGGGATTTTTTTTTCTCCTTCAATGATAAAATACTGCATCTTTTCCTCTCTTTTCTTTTGCCCCCTATATATGAGAATGTGTCTCAAAACACTAACCAACTTACTACCTTCCCTCCAGTTTTATGGAGAATTAGCCACAGCTGAAATCAATGGAAATTCTCTCCTGCAGGGATTCTCAGGGTTGGATTCTCCACACATGGAATTTGCCAGGAAATCTCAATTACGGTTTGGGCTCTGTTGGAGGGTGTGATTCCCTGCTGGGACAGTCTCTTGCAACAGGGATGAAGACCCTCCCTACTGGACTGGTTCTGGAGTAACTCAGAGGATAAATACACTACATGGTCTCAAGGGCCTCTGTCCAGAAATGTAGGAAAGAAGTTTAACAGCCACTGCCATCTCTTAATTAGAAACAGGTGAGCTGAAACTTTAACCAACAGCTCAATTTCTGTCCTTCTTTCCATTGTAGTGGTAGGTCAGTGTCTGACAATTAGACCAAAAATGCAAATATATGACTATAATGGAAGTGAGAATGAGGTGGGAAAAGAATGCTTCCCAAGAATACAGTCCTGGATGCAAAAACTTATATGGGATGGAATCCCTTTATGAGCTCACTTAGTTTATTAATTTGTAAGAGAGAAATAACTTAAATTACCCATAGTTATACTAAATAAACAGATTCCCAAAGATAGTGAGCATATTAAAGTCTGAAAAAGACATTTACTAAACTCATGGGAAGAAGAATATTTCAATGCTTTTAAATGTTCTTTAAAAATAACAAAGATATAGTCATAAAAGAATGCTTAAGCACTCTGGAGTGCTGGAGCCAGGTGGACTGGGTGCAAATCCTAGCTCCTCTGCTGACTAGTGTGATCTTGGGCATGTCCCTTAAACTCTCTGGATCTCAAAGTTCTCATTTGTAAAATGGAAAATACACTAATACTTGCCTCATGGAATTGTTATGAGGATTAAATTAGATAATAGTCCAAAAGCATTTAGAACACTGATTAACACAAACTTAATTGTGAAATATGTGTTAGCCATTGCTACAGCTATTGTTGTTATGACTAGAATTATCATTGTTCTTAGTGATATTAGACAGCATATGGTGAGGTTGACCAATTTTCCTTCTAGAAATACTTATTTTCATTGGGGGCAGAGTCTGAACTTTCACTCTTCTTAAGTCTTCTGTTTCACTGAGTGTTCTTTTATGTCTCCTTTACTGCTTTCCTCACATCTTGGAGCATCTCTAACATTGGATTCCCCAGAGAATCATCGGGACTCATTATTTGGACCTCTTTCTCTCTGTACTTACTCAAGTGGTGATACCATACAGGCTCATGGCTTTAATTTCCATATATATGCTAACAACTCCACAAAATATATCACCAGCCCAGGCCTATCCTCTAAACTGCAGGCAATTAACTACTCTCACCACTCCCCTCTTGAATTTGTTGAAGGCAGGAGCAGATCCAGGTTTTGTGGAAAGTGAAACATAATGTGGGGGACTTTAAGAAAAATGATGTAAAATTATAAATACAAAATTAAATATAAAATGAATTTTTCAGAATGAGTTATAGAAGTTCACACCACTTTCTTCTGAGGTAATTTTAGGCATTTTACCAGAAATGCTTATAATCTAATATTTCCTGTTGGCAACCTGACTTTCCCTCCTTACCTAGAACAATCTATAACTCCTAGGTACTCCATCACTCACTGAAAGCTGAAACAGCAAGAGACACTATTTAACGCTCATTGTCAATCTGCCTCAGTAGTGGCCATTTGGATTGATTCTCTCTAATGTAATTCCTTCCTTGTGTATGTATTTGTAATAATTAGAATTGAGGCTTTCTTGCAGCCAGTGATCTGCATATGTGGATATGATTTTTTTTCTGACAATTTTAGATGTATTTGTGCAAGACTTGGAAGAGTAAAATGACACGTAGGGCATTTTCTTGTGATCCTTAGCTGTTATGTCTGGCAATCAAAGTTTATGATGACACAAGGCTGTCCTGCAGCACTTTCGAAGGTCCTTTCTCCAGAACTGTGGGTGAGGAAAAGCAGTGGTCACAGCAAGGGCTTCTTGACCTAATATCTTAATCTCTGGAACACAGATTCATACATCTGTTCTTTAACCGCCTGGTGATGAGAAGAACCCAATGTAATGGTGGGAGAAGAGCTATCATTAGTGTCTGATAACTGGGTCCAAGAAATCCCCTCTGAAAATTGACCTGGTATAATGGGGCAACAGAAGTACTGAGACATATCTGTTGGACAGGAATCTAAAGAGCTTTACATTTATTTTTGTTTTTGCTTTCCAGGTAGAACCAGTGGAGAAAGCAAAATACCAAAGAAGAAGTGGGTTGCATGATGTGTGTAAATGAGAAGGGTCTAGCGAGCCAAGTAAGATATTTTATTTCTTGAAATTCCAGAAGATGAATGGAATATTCCACTGGCCTAAGTTTGAAATGGAGGAGTCTAAGACAATTCACTGTCTTTCCCACAGCCTAGCATGGATCAGCAGTAATAAAATGCTTCCCATTTTTAAAGAGATGCTCATAAGGAGCTGTGAGAGAGCCAAATACAAAGGGATCTTTAGGTTGCAAATAAGCAGTGTGCTGCACAGACCATATAAGAATGAGAAGTACTCAGCAGATACCGGTGTGGAAAGATGATGTCACAGAAAAAATGTTCTTGCACACATAGATTACATAGCCCTGCTCCCAGCCTTCGGGAGAAGAAAGATTGGGAATTGGAATTCGTAACATTTATTTCTCCTAGTAAGAGGAATGTAGGAGTAGTGATATAAATCAAATAGAACTACAATAAAATAAAATAAAATAAAATTTCCTAATACTTTGATTTTGTGTAAAAAACTGATAGTTCTATTTTGATTTCCAGGGTTCAGGTGGTAAGGTAAAGCATGTTACTCGTAACATGTAAGGCTGTAGAATTAATTATTGCCTATAATATCTGAAAGTCCTGATTTTATTTTCTAATTCCCCTACTAACTCCTAAATGGCCCTTCCTAATATACACCATTATATTACATTTGTATTCTGGTCATATATTATGGCATATACAAAATTTCAACTCCTACACTTAAGATATTATATAATAAAGGAAGCTTAAATATATAAGGAAAAAAGACTGATTATTCCCTTGCAGTACATCTGGATGAAACTTGTAAGATCAATTCTCCAGGGTTCTCTTGTTTGATGTTAGTCATGACATAGATGAGACAATAGCCAGTAAGAGATTCTTACCACTTCCCAAAGCTGCCTTAAGTCCTAATAATAGCAAATGTGATGGTTCCCTTTTGATTTAGAACATTTGTCAAGACCAGTCCATTCTGGGGGAGTTGGCAGGAAAAGGAGGGTATTGGGCGCTCCATTGAAAAGCTATCTTTAGTTTTTCTAGGAATTTTACCTTTAAACTACAAGGACCTAATTCACAGGCCACCTTTGGGGCAGACACTGGCCTCACTCTTAGCTTCCTTTCAGACATTGCCCGCCAAACCATGACCAGACATTGGAGCAGTCAGAGGACAAAGGCATCCACAGACACTTCTTTTGAGGTCTAGTGATTCACTGCTGGAACCTTAATTTTGGATGGAAGACATGCTACAACTTATTTGACATATATGTATGTTATTCGATTTAAAATAGGTGTGTCATCTTTGTTCTCAGTTTTGTTTTTTTTTTTTTGCAAATTCATGTATTTATTACAGTATGCGAAATACTGTGACAAAAAATATCTCAGCATTTCAGAGGCTTAACCCAGCAGAATATATTTCTCACCAAGTAGTTATCTGATGTTTCCGATTGGTGGTGGGGGAAGAAAAGTTGTGCAGCTTTTGGACCCTTTTTTATACAGACTTGCAGGCACCCAGATTTCTGTTGCTTGTGCCCCTATGTAGTTTTCTTTACATAGTCATTAGCAGGGGAAGGCGCGGAGTATCATATATAGGTAAGACCAGAACATAATTTATAGCGTCTCTTGTTCAAAAATCATTAAGGGTTCCAAGATAGTGGCAACAGAGCATTATTCCAAGCGTGGGGCCCTTTCAATCCACAGCCTTGTGCAACAGCACAGATCATATGTCCATGAAGCCAGTCTTGCATATAGGCTAGCATTAATAATAACAAAAGTTCATTCCATTGTCTAGAACTCAAGAAAATGAACACACCTAAATGCAAGACAACATAACCATATGCCCCAAAGAAGGATGTTTACTGATTAGGTAGATATTTTTCCACAATCCACATATATGTTACTTCTTCTTAATTATGACATATTTCTCAAGACTATACTAAGTTATTAATGTGTTGGAATTTGGAAATTCTCAAGGTTTTTTCTTAGGAAATTCAAGTTCCGGGTAAATCCTCTGGTATATGTTCTCTTTCTTGATAGTTTTAATAAAATAGCATAAGCATATATAGAATTTTTGAAAATATATTTATAACTAAAGGAATAAAAGTATTAAGCAATGATCATAGCTAACCCCTTAATAAACTAGGGATGGAAGAAAAAATTAAAACTGTGAGCCATCCTGTTATACAAGAAACTTCCTCAAGCTAATAAAAGACATCTATGAAAACCAACAGTTAGCATTATACTTAACCTTAAAAATAATGAACGCTTTTTTTCCCTAAGATGAGGATAAATGCTAGATTTTTTTGCTCACCCCACTTCTATTCAAGATTGTACTTGGGGTCCTTTAGGAGAAAGTAAGACATGAAAATGTTATAAGAGGTATAGAGATTATAGAGGGAAAAGTAAAATTGTCTTTACCTCAGACAATATGATACTCTATTTAAAAAATCCTGACAAATCTGCAAAAATGTTAATAGAATTAATATGTGAATTCAAACAAATTGTATTAACTTACACTATCCATGAAAACTGAAATTGAAGTTAAAACAATACAATTAAATATGGCAACAAAATATATTTAACAAAATATATGCAAACCCATACATCAAAAAGTAAAATACTTTGCAAAGGAAAATTAAAGGAGCTTAGATAAATTGAGTTATATTACACACATATAGATTTGAAGAGGCTCAATATCATTTAGATATTGAGCCTCATCAAATTAATCTATAGATTCAACCTAACTGCAAAAATATCCCAGTAGGCAATTTTCGGGGGAGGTGAGTGGATGCAGATTTGACAAGCTGATTCTAAATTTTAGATAGAAAGGCAAAAGATATAGTAAAGCCAATACAATTTGGAAGAAAAAAAAAGTTGGACATTTACATTTCCTGAATTGAAAACCCAGTAAAAAGCTAGATAGTCGAGACAATATGGTATTGGTACAAATATAGACATATAGTACAATGGAACAGAACAGAGATTCTAGAGAATATAACTTATATCTGATCTGGTCAAATGATTTTCAACAAAGTTGCCAAGCAATTGAAAGTTAATCAACTAACTTATAAACAAATGATTCTGAAACAATTGGAAATTCATAGCAAAAGTATATACTCAACTTTAAATTACTCCAAACATAAAAATTAACCCAAAATGGAACATACATTAAAAATGAGAACATAGACTATGAAGTTTACTAGTGAAAACAAGGAGAAATTCTTAGTGTCTTTGGGTTAGGAAAGATCTCTTATGTGCTATACCAAAAGCACATACTATACTAGACTTCATGGAAATTAAAATCTTTTTAACTTTAAAAGACACGATTAAGACAATGAAAAGTCAAGCCACAGGCTGAAAAGAAATACTCGCATAATATATATCTGCTAAAGTATTTACATACAGAATATAAAAAAGAAAACTTGATAACAATTGGATTAAAAGATTAGGAAAAAAATTTGAAAAGATGCTTTACCAAGGAAAATTTATGGATGGTCAATAAGCACACAATATGTTGTATACTACCATTAATCTTTAGAGAAATGCAAATTAAAACTACTTTGAGATACTATACCTTGACTAGAATAGCTAAAATTAAGGAGATTACCTAGTGTTGGTGAGGATGTGGAATAACTAGCACGCTCATATATTGCCAACAGTAATGCAAAATGTAACAACCACTTTGGCAAACAGTTTCATAATTTCTTATAAAGTTAGAGATATTTTTTACTATAGGAAGCAACAATATGAGTCCTAAATATTTACCTAAGAGAGAGTAAAACATATGCCCACATAAATATTTTATATGATTATTCTATACACAGTTACCCAAAACTGGAAATAACCTGAATGTCCATCAACTGCTGAATGGAAATACACATCTCATTGTAGTCATAAAGTGAAATAATGATCATCCCATTGAAAAGAAACAAATTACAGATAAACACAAAACACAGATGGATCTTAAAATTATTTTGCTGGTGAAATTAAGACGACACAAAAGACTATAAAATATTGGATTCTATTTATGTCATTCTAAAAAAGGCAAACTGTAGTGGTATAAAGTTTATCAGTGGTTGCCAGAGACAAAGTCTGGATGGAGGCAATTAACTGCAAAGGAAAATGTGGGAACTTTTTGGGGTGATGTAAACATTCTCCATCATGATTGTGATAGTCGTTACATTATTATGGAAATTTTCCAAAAAATGTTGAATTGTACATTTATAAATTATTAATTTTATTATATGTAGATCATACCTCAGTAAGGCTGACTGATAAAAATTAAGAAAGGGGAAAAAGAAAAGTATAATATTCACCTTCTGCTTATGACACATTAACTGGTATTAGTCTAGCCCATCTGCCATTAACAAACTTAAAACTGCACGAATATATGAGACAACAGTATTCAGAAATTTGGCTAACAAGCCAGTAAAGATTGTAATCCTGTGAGAGAGGAAAATCATAAAATTGGTTACACAAGCACTCCCTAG
>JAQZBX010001575.1:0-37532 GCA_029593785.1 Cabassous unicinctus
GGAGACCCTTTAGCTTTTGAGGAATTCACATGGCCCCTCAATGTTGGTCCCTGCTTGAAGGGGACACCTGCATGATGTCTCATAAGATGCTAGTCCCCTCTTTCTCCCTGGCTAGGGCATATGGAAAGAAGAGAGGGAGTGAAACAGCTAGACTCCGGGAAGAACTTCCAAATGTTATTAGACACTGGGCAGCTGCCGAGGGGGCTCACTGGTCTAGTTCACCTGGCCCTGAACCAGCGGTTGGAAGCCTGTGTGTCCTGGAGACTGAGGCATAGAGCCAGGGAGAGCTTTGCCACCTCCCTCTGTCCCCCATGGGGCACTCAACAGACTCGGAGGTGCAGCTGCATCAGGGCACGGAGCGTGGAGTTCTCCTGTGTCCCTTTCCCATGAGGGCGTCTATTTTCTCCTAATTTATCTAGCACGCCCGTGCAAGCCTGGCCTCTTAGGCACAAAGTGATTTCAGTTTACGTTTGCCATGCTTTCACCTACTTCTTCTGGAGATCTCAGCCTGACATCTCGCCTGGGTCTCTGGGGAACTTTCCCATTCAAATTCGATTTGATTCAAATTCTGTGTGTGTCTTGCTGGGGCTCCCAGCCTGTGGTCCTCATTATACTCAGAAGCCCAGAGTAGGGGGGAGCTCCAGGGAGCCCCACAGGTCTCATTCAGTGACAGATGGTGCCGCAGACCCCTGCTGTGTGCAGGCCTTCCTGGTACAAGCCACACGGGCGCTTTCATCCAGAGCCTTTTCTGGCTGAGCAGCATATCCAGAAGCACTTGGGGCCCCATCTGTCCTCAGTTTCCCTGTCTTCAAAATAGAAATCATAACAGGTGTACATCAGGGATTAAAAGAGATAACTTAGTGTGTTTCCCAAATGCCAGCCCATTACTCATTACCTTCATGAGTTTTGCTGTGGTCACCTTCTACCTGTATTGCCATTTATTTAACATTCCTTTAATGATCCACTTTAAAAAGACTTGGGTTGATCTATTTCAAGAGGAAAATGTCATATTATTTCCATCAAAAGGAGAACCAATATCACTTACTACAAATAGAAAGCAATAAAATTACCACAACAAAAGGGACTACACCATTACCGTCACTGCCCATCATGGCACCAACTAAAATCCTTGTGATTAAGAGACAAGCTTTGCTTCCTGCATTTTTTCAAGCAGATGAATGTAAAATACTTAGCATTGTCTGGCAAGTAATAAGTATTCAATAAATGATAGCTTCTCTGAAGAAAATGAAGCCAGTGTGGTGACTGTCAGTGTGAGCTGGTCAAGGGGACAATTTCATGGCAAGAAACTGCCATATTTCTTCTTCTCCAAGAGTGATGCAACCTGTCCTGGTGGTAAATTGCAAAAGCGGCAGTCACCCCTTCTCTCCTCCCATTAAGAGATGGCATCTCTGTCCCACCCCTTGAATCAGAGCTGGCTTTGTGACTTGCTTGGGCCAATAGAATGAGGCAAAAATAATGCTGTGCCAGTTCTAAACCTAGAGGAAGTCACCCTCCAAGAGGTCATGTGGCTTCCACTCTCTTGGACCCCTGCCACCACCATGGGAATGAGCTTGGGCTAGCCTGCTGGAGGATGAGACCACGTGGAGCTGACCTGAGTCAAGGCTACCCCAGAGCACCAGCCCCCAGCAGTCTGCCAGTTGACTCCAGCTGCCATCGGCCAAGTCTGGCCCAGATCAGCAGAGCTGTCTAGATGACTCATGGATTTGTAAGGAATAACAAATGGTTGTTTTAAGCCACTAGGCTTTGTGGTGGTTTGTTACGCAGCAATAGCTGACTTTCCCGCTTTGTTTTGTCTGTTGGGGAATTCATGCCCTGGATGGTACCCAGTCCTGGCAGCTCTATTAATTATTGAATTTGATTGCTCTTGTTCCTCTTCTTAATTCTCTTTACTTCCTTTTTGTTCCTTTGCAGGTGTGTGGGCCCATGTGTATGTACATGGGTGCATTTTAAAAAAGGCATCTCAAGTGTTTAAGGATGAGGATAATAAATTGAAAATTGAGCTGAGGGTGGGCCTATGGGTCCCTTAAATTCTTGAGACTGGCCTAAGTGGACACGAGGAAGCAAGGAAGCTGGAGTTCAATGTCACTGTCCATGCAAATAGATCCTTTCTCTGCGAAACTGCACTTTGCTCATATCAAGTCTAGTTTTCAGAACAACACTGTCAGGTGGGTATTATTATCAACTTATTCTTCTGGGCAAAGAAACCGGGTCTCAGAAAAGTTAAATAACTTTCCCAGGACCACATGGCTGGTCAGTGTTGGAGCCAGGATGAAACTCAGATTTTCCAACTGCAAAACTCATGCTCTTTCCATGTGACAGCAATTGTTAGGGGCTCGGGGTGGGATGGCAGGTGGGGTGGCTTGCTCTGGCATTAGCCAGGGGGCTCTTTCTATTCCCTGGGCACAGCTAGATGCCCAAATCAACCCCAGACTTCCCTCTCTCAGATATTGTCCACTTTTTTCCTTCCAAGAACTTAGTGTCATCTGTGAGTCTTCGTGTCTCAGCGCCGTTTCTTTCCACCTCTGTCCCTGTCCCTCTTCTCTCTCCTGTGTGGCTGCATCAGCTTCCTAATGCATACTTCAGTCCTTGACCCTGCAGTGGCCTCTAAAATATGCACGTCAGAGCCATCAGTGCGTGGCCCCAAAGTCTCCCAAGGCTCCCAGCCCAGCCAAGGAAAAGCCAAGTCCTTTCCTGTGAGTGACAAATTTCCCCAGTAGGGACTCAACATGGCAGGCCCAATCTCCTTTCTTTCTTTTTATTTCTGAAGTTACAAGTGCATCGAAATGGCCCTTGCACTGTGGTGAAATGAACTTCATAGATAACAGGACCTATCTATTCACATAATTTAAATAAACCCAGGCAAACCAGATGGCGCCCTCACTACTCTAGAGGAGAATTAGAAGGAAACAAATTTATAGTTAAATAATAGTTATCTCAGTTTGTACAGATTTCAGCCCAACTCTCCGGAGAGACAAAATGAAGGCATCAGAGCTTGCATGCACACCCTGACTCTCCGGGAATGTGATGCTACAAGTGCAGGCTGGTGCTCTCTGGGTGATTCAAACCCCACTAGTACTGTGGCCATAAAGGGGACCAACTCCTCATAAAGCTCCCAGGGAAGTAGAGAAGGGTCTCTGCTTGATTTACACACATGCAGCAGTCCTAGAGAAGTTCAGTGCGGATAGATTCGTGTAAGACAAAACCAAACCCTTCATGCTAAATGTGTAATAAAGTTAGATTCTAGGTGCCGAACAACTAGATTTTTCACCTACCTTGATGTTTGGTGAGACATTGGAAAGAATAGTTCTTTGTTGGAGGGGGGAGCGGCTAGCCACACATTTCTCAGGGAGTTTGGCATGCCTGACCCCTGCTCACTAAATGCCATCATCACCCTGATCTTTGAGACAACTAAAAACACCCCTGTGCATTTATAAGCTCCCTCTCACCCTGTCTATGATCTGGCCATCCCCTGGTCCCCTCTGACCTCATTATCTGCCTTATCCCTTCTCACCTGCTATGCTCCAGCCACACTGGCCTCCCAAGCCATGAGTTTATTTGGGGGTGGAATGTTCTAGGCAGCTGGTGCAGCCTGTGCAAAGGTCCTGAGGTGGGAGTGTGCCTGGCATGGCCCAAGAACAGTAAAGAAGTCATTGTGTCCAGAGTCAGATGAGTGGAGGGCAGAGAAATCAGACACAAAGTCAGAGGCAAAGGGGGGCTGGAATGTAGGACCATTGAGGCCATCATATGGACAATATTTTAAATCCAAATGGATGGATTCTTTAGAGATTTCAGGAGATTTGGAGACACTGGGTTTACATTCTTGTATAGCAACAAATGGTGAGGATTGTCCCATTGGAAGAGATACTTGCTCTTCAATTCACCACAAGCCCTACCATACTCTATCGCCTCACACACCTGGCTGCTTTGCTCTTGTCCATTGCTTGTCTGCCCTGATGAGCAGTTGAGCTAGTACTCTCTGGGGAGAGAGGTTGCTAGAAAGAGAGTGGAGGAAGGGGTGGGGGGAGAAAGAGTTTTTCCCCTTCTCAGGCAGGTGGACAACAACCCTGGGCTTCACCAGGAAGGGGCTTTGGGAGGCTTTGGACGAGGTCTCCTCCATGCCACTGCTCTGCCTGCTCCACTCCCAGGCTGCCTGCTGAGAAAGCATCCCAGCAGGGGAGACCATGGCAGGGGCACCCGTGGGGACGCCTCGAGGAAGGAGGGAAAATATTTTCCCAGGGAAAGCCAACACAGCTATTTGTTTTAGTTGCTTAAATTATATGTGTTATTTATTTTTTAAATGGTCTGTCATTGGTGAATGGGAAAGGCACCCAGCTTCACAATGCAACCAAAGTTTTAGATATCGCTATGTGGTTATTAACAAATGAGCTTTTCATCTTTGAAAAATTTGCTGTGTGTGAAGGCCTCGGGGGGCTGGGTTTCTTGTGATTGGTAATTACAGCCCAGGAGGTGGGGATGGGGGTGCCTTGGGTCTCAGGAACCAGACAGCGGTGGGGCTTTTCAGACCCTCTGCGTCTTGGGTCATCCACTCATTTGCATACTCCTTCCAAAATATGTATTGGGTGCTTACTTTGTGCGAGGTGCAGCTCCAGACGCTGAGAACAGAGCCACGAGCTATAATATTAATATAAATAATGTGAAGGTTAATTTTTATGTGTCAGCGTGGCTGAGTTACGGTGCCCGGTTGTTTGGTCAAACATTGGCCTAGTTGTCCCTGAGGAGGGACGTCCTGGACGGGATTAGCATGCACAAGCATTTGCCCTTAGGTAAAGGAGACCACCCTCCTTAATGCGGGTGGCCCCGTCCAGACAACTGGAGGTCTTATGGGCAAGAACAGAGGGTTCCAGGGAGCAGGAGGAATCCTGCCTGGGGACTGCACCCTTCTTGCTGAGTTTCCAGCCCAAGGTGTTTGGACTCAATACATCAGCATCACTCTCACTGGAATTTCCAGCCCTCGCCTGCCCTGTGAATTCGGACTTGCCAGTCCCCACATGATGTGAGCCAATTCCTTACAATAACTCTCTCTCTGTATGTATGCACACATATACACACGCAGAGATATGTGTGTACACGTATATACACACAAGTCTGTACACATATACACATACACACATATATCTACCCACACCTATACACACAGATATATACACACACAGATACGTATACACACAAATATACACACACATATATATACTCACACCTATACACACACATACACACACAGACATGTATATACAAATATACACACATACACACACATATATATACTCACACCTGTACACACAGATATATACACACATATACACACAGATATGTATGTACACAAATATATGCACATACACACATATACACACACAGAGATGTGTGTACATGCATATACACACAAGTCTGCACACATATACACATGCACACATATATCTACCCACACCTATACACACAGATATATACACACATATATACACACAGATACGTATACACACAAATATACATACACATATACACACAGATATGTATACACAAATAAACACACATATATATACTCACACCAATACACACATATGCACACAGATATGTACGTACACATATGTACACACAAATATACACACATACACACACACACACATCTCTGTGTTCTGTTTCTCTGGAGAGCCCTGACTGATACAAATAATAAAACCACCGTTTCTATGGTCCTTACCACAGTTGGGGCATTGCTCTAAGGGCCTTACATATGCTGACTTGTTTAATCATCTCTACGGTCCTGGAAGTGGGGTCATATCATTATCTCCCTGTTACAGATACAGGAAACTAAGGCTCAGAGAGGACCAAGAGACACCAGCTTCCTTTATAAGGGGGACAGACAGCAAGCAGGACACTTTAGTGCTATGAAAGAAACCCAGCAAAGCAGAGTGATGTGACGGAGACGGCCTGGGAGGGGAGGGGTCAAGCACAGATGGGACGGTCAGGAAAGGCCTCACTTGGAAAGAGAAGAGCAAGTGCCAAGGCCCTGCGGTGGGTGCGAGCTTGGTGCGAACAAAGAAACAAAAAGAAGGGGGCTGGAGCTGGGCAGCGTGAGTTTGGTTTGCTGGGGAAGTCTGGTTGTACCCTGGCTCTCGGGCTTCTCAGGGGCCCTGCAATAGTTCTGGCCTGGGGAGCTCAGCCTCCGAGGGGTAGTAGGAGGATGGCTGGGGGTGGGGGTCTCTCAGGATGTAGAGAGAAGATTCAGGGGGTTTGAACTGACCCTGCATGTGTGGCCAGCTGGCCAAGGAGGTGCTGGGATCCAAGGCTGCATTTCTCAAAGTGGCGGGGGGGAACTTCTCCCCACCAGCCCCTGCCCCTTAGGGCAGCTTTGGGCTCTTAAACATTCAGCTTCTCAGTCCTCATCACTTCTTCCTAACGCTGAAAGTCTGGGTGTGGAGCCCAGGAATCCGGTGGCACACTACCAGAGGATTCTGGCACACGCGGAAGATCGAGACACGCAGCCAAGACTCCTGGTGAGAGAGCAAGTGTCCAGCAGGGTGTGGACGACATCCTCCCTCCCCCTGCCACCAACGGAGCTTGTTCTGGGGGCTCCTGGTATCAAGACTCCCTGTGCAGGGGGAGACCAGGGTAGGGCTCCTTCCCGCATGGCTCATGAGCCACTGTTAATGAGGCTTCCAGACTGGGACTGCAGCCTGAAGTGGGTGGGGGCACCCACCTGCAGGACTGTTTCACTGGAGGGGAGTCGACTTCTGCAGAGAGCCCCTTAAACGCAGATCCAGGATGGAGGGAGGAAGATTTTCATTCAGGGAAATGGCCGGAGCTGTCCAACATCTGGAGACAGGGACATTAGTGTCAAGTAGACCAGGATGGAATTTTAGCGCTATCACGCCCAGGCTGGGAGCCCCTGCACCAGGGTCTTAGCCTCCTGCTGCCCAAGTTTTCTCATCAGCAAAATGGGGACAATCGTAGCAGTCACTCAGGAGCATTGAATGAGTGGACACGCGCCCAGGGCTTGCAACACACAGGAAGTGAATGCCAACCGCAGTTAGCATTAAGTTAGCATTACCTTCTGGATAACAGAAGTGGACGCTAATGCTCCTGTTGATTCAGGGGTCATCTGGAAGACCCTTCCACCCTTAAGTAACAGTTCCCCTCCCTGCTATTGTCATGGTCAAAATGGCAGTGGCTTTTGTCTGCCAGCCATGGGTCCCCTCTGGGGTGCTTCCTAGGGACCTGGGGGAATAAACAAGGAGAATGGGTGCTTTGCTCCATCACTGTCTCTCCAAGACACCCAGGATTCTTATGGCTTCGAGAAAGGGTGGGTCATCAGGTTTGGAGGTGTGGCTTATACTGGATCGAGGCTCTCTCAGGAGGAACTTGGGTCTGGGGACTGTCTGCTACTCACCCCCATGAATTCCCTCCAGCAGACACTTCAGCCTTCACTCTGGAACTGGGTTCTGTTTGGAGAGAGCCTGTAGAGGCTGGGATGGCAGGGCAGGAGCTGATCCTGACGATGGAGATGACGATGGAGGAGGGAGAGGAGAAGATGACGATGACCACTAGCTCTGTTATTTCTCCCTCTACTGAGCTCTCACAATGTGTCAGGGCAGTTGGTACTCCACACCCATTTTTCCATTTAACCCTTGCAGTGTCCTATGAAGTAGGTGCTGCCATCTCCACTTCATTTACAAGGGAGCCAAACTTCGTGCTCGAGGTGGAGCCAGGATTGATACCAGTTCTGGGTGTTGGTGCTACTGGCCATTCAGCCACACTGCGTGGATGGCCCAGTGGCATTGGTCCAGTAAGCAGGTAAGGCTGGCTTTCTGAGAGAAGACCAATGCCAAGTTCTTATTTGGTGCAAATGGAGTGAGGCAGAGAGGGGGCCCTGGAGGACTGAAAAAGGCACAGGAAAGGACGTCTCCACAGAGACACATCCCTTGTCACCAAGATGGGACCCGACTACGCTCCTGGCATCTCACAGTTCCTGGGTGTCGCAGGACAAGGAGATGATAACCACTCGGTTTCAACTGAAATCACTTGTTTTCTCCCCATTCCCAACTGGGCTATCCCCTGAGACCCAGGTGTTAATGAAATCAAACAAAATGAAAATGGGTAAATTATTGCAAAGCTATGAACAACTCCACAGGGCCATGCCTCACTAGTTTCCAATACCACCGCATTCGGGAGGCCGCCTGAGAAACCGAAGCAATGTTGTCCCATGGGCGAGGTGGTGGAAGGAAGGGACAAAAGAGACAAGACATTGCAATCAGGAGGTCGCTGACCTGGGCTTTCGTCTAATTATAGAATTTCATTTCGGGCCAACTGGACTGACGGCTGAGCTTGTTGGCAAATTAGTGGTGAAAAATAAAGCAATTTTTAGCGTCCTTGAAAGAGTGGTGACTCCAATGGGGTGTCAGGCCCAGAGTGGGGGAGGAAGGGAATGGATGGAGAAAAGGTGTCCAGACTGGAGGCAGCCAGTCATCTGGGCTCACAAGGCAGATGAGTTTTAATTCGGGTCCTAGGAAACTGTGCCTGGTGCTCTCTGAGGGCATGAGCCAAGGCTTCCTCTGGAGTGTGGCTTCAAAGCAGAAGGCGCTAAGGATCTGGGGCACACTGCCCTCTTCCTAGAAAGATTCTCTGAGAATCAGAGGGGGGAGTTTTCCTTTTATCCAAGGAGTGTCCAGCCCAGGCCGGCTTCTAGCCCTGCTTTACCTTAACAGGACCATGACCAAGGACGTGCCCCTTTGTCTTTCTGGGCCTCAGTTGTTTTCCTTGTAAAATGGGGAGCAAGAATATTCTCCTGACAAGGTTATTCAGCTTAGACGAGAAAGTGTTCAGCACATTTAAATGAAATATGGTATTGCTAGCATATTACATTATAATAGCAATTGTTCTTTCCAAAGCTTTTATGATGTACCTTACTTTGAACTTTTAGCAAATATATTTGGCATTGAACATTGCATCTCACGCTTATCATTCACAAATTATCCTTATAATTATTTGCTGTATCTGCCCATGTAACAACGGTACAATTATTTTGTTAGCATTCATCTTTAAATTATTTTAAAAATTTTAGTTAAATACCCATTCTACCTTCATTCTAAGCCGTAATATTCATGAACTCACAGGTTTAATGTGCCAGTTATATATTTTTTTCTAAAACAGATGAAAAGAAATAAGTCTCTGTTATTGCTAAAAAATACCCATTATTAAATTTTCTCAATTATCCCTCAAATCCACAGAAATATTGCTTCTCACGCTATCTGTGCTGAAAGAGCAGTTTGCCTTGTTATCCCCAATCCATCATGGGTCGAAGCCTGGCCCACTAGGTGTGATGAGTGCACGGCTTCCCCACATGCTTCTGGCCCCTGAACAGGTCTGTGCCCTGTTCAAAGAAGTGAGCCCGCTGATCATGCCTTGGCTCTCGTGGTTGTGTCAAAGAGCAGTACAAGTTTCTAAATACCTTCAATTTCTGTACTTATTTTGACACAAATCAATAAGAAACGGTCCATGAACCCACACTGTTGCAGGCCAAACACTGAGCAGCTCAGGTGTCCAAACACTTTGGAAAACACCACCTTGCTGAAAGAATCAAAACCAGAATCTGAAGACTTTCAGCGTGGGACTTATATTCCTCTGGCCTTGGCTTATCCATCTGTAAAACAAGTCAAGGCAATGCCCTCACGCTGCTCCCATATGCTGACACCACCTCCCTGGCACCAAAGGGCTCTGTGTGTCCAGGCAGCATCCCTACTCTGGTCCCATTTATGGGGAAGAAAGTGAAGCTTTATGTGCCCAGCATATTAAAGAGATGAATGTGAACCCAAAGAGATACCTGCAGAGCTTCTCCGGCTGCTCAGAGAAACAGTAGGAAGCCCAGAGCTTTTCTTTCAGCCCCATGGCGGCCTATGCTTGCCTTGTCAAACCCCAGGACTCCTTGGAACAGCTGGGAAAGATGGAGGTAAATTCCCAGGTCCTTTCATGTCTCACTTGCAACAGAGATGGATAGGGTTGGGGCATTTACAAGGATTCCCATTCTCCTCATTTATTTTGGAAATGTTGGGTCATTTCCCCCAAAATAACTTCTTCTGGATAGTTGACTCTTTGAGAGTCTTCCAGGATGGGATGGTACCGTGCTCTTTCCTTTACCTGGGCACCAGGTTAGAGATCCAGCTCCTGAAGGGGTTGCTCTTGAAGGCAGAATATTTCTCCAGGGCTTGAGAATCTTTCTGAGAGGCTTGGCATTTGCTTGTAAGGACATACAAGGGTGAAGGAAGCTTGGTTTTGCCTCTAATTCCCAGCTCTATCCTAAATCTCAATGGAGGTTGGAACTCCTTAAAGAGATTTAGAGAGAAGGCACTTATGGCAGCAGCACATGCACAGGACTTTAGAATTTACAAAGCCCCATCACATACAGCATCTTCTTTGAGCCTCTAAAGAATACTCACCTTGCAGGGTTATAATTTCCCCCATGTTAGAGTCAAAATAACTAAGGAGTAGAGAGAAAATGAGACTTGCTTGAAGACACGAAGCCAAGTGTTGGTTCAGCCAGAATTCGAACCCACAGGCACAGGACTCCAAGGTGCTGTGCCCTCTCCACAAACAGCCGGTCCACAGAGGCTTGGAGGTGGTGTTGGAATCTACCTCCTCCTCCTCCTCCTCCTCCTCCTCCTCCTGCCCCCTCCCTCTCCTGCCATCACTACCAAGTTGGAGGGTCAGGTAAACAGCAAAGCTGAACGAGGCACCAGTGGTGGTTTGCATTTGCCTCAGCCCATCTGGGGGTTTCCACTGATATCAAACTGAACTTTTGTGTGCTGCTGAGCCAGGCTGAGTCTGGGTCATCCCAAGAAGTGATGCGGTTCTGGATGTTCCCAGGACTGGAGATGAAGCAAGGGAAGTCTAAAGGGGAATTGTGATGAGTCTGAATTTTAGAATAAGACCAGAAAAAAACTGCAGCTGGGTTTGTGGACTCTCTAGTGGGACTATGAGTGGACATCGAGGGGCTGAGGGGTAGAAATTTGATGTGTGATTTGATCACAAATGGCTACCTCTGGGAGGGTCCCAGAATTACCAAGGGCGTAAGAACGCTGCCAAGGTCAGTCTCAGAGAGCACCTCTACCCTCCAGAAACTGAGGTGTGGGGTAGAGAAAGCATGGGCTGGGCTAGAAATATGAATCATGAGATGGCATATGAGGGACTAACCTAAGATGTTGTAAGATCCTAGGTGCAGTTGGTTTTGTGAGGAGGGAGAGATTGGGAAGTTGGTATAAACTGAGAAGGCTCCCTGGAGGCGGTGAGGCTTGATCAGGGTCTTGAGGGAAAGTGCATTGGCCTGGATTCTCAGCCGTGAAGGTCAGAAAGCCCATCTGAACCTGGGTCAAGCAAATTAAAAAGAAAAGTTTTGTGGTTCATATACCCCAAAAGCTCAGGGTAAAGCATATGTGGTACTCCGGCAATGTGGTAGGAGCTCCATTTCTGTCTGTCCATCTCTCAGCTCTGGGCCTCTCTGTGTCAGCATCATTATCTAGCTGGCTCTCTACATGGGGCTAGAAAGGTAGACCCTGGCAGCTCCAGGTTGCAAAATCCTTGCACCCTGGGAGTCTCTTAATAGTTTCCATAAAGAGCATGGGGAAGGCTCTGATTGGTCCTCTTAGGTTTTGGGTCCAGGGGTGGGGTCCTCTGATTGGCCAGGCCCAAGAGGCACGCCTAAGCCTGGCAGGCTGGGCAAATCCCCTCTGGAACATGGACAGAGAAGGGCATCTAAGATGGGAGGGAGGGGTGGCTCCCCAGATGGAGTGAAAACCCTGTGTCCAGTGGAGAGAAAAGACTCTTTGGGTGGGATGAGCGGCAGGGCCATTTCAGACACAAGGATGGAGGGGCAGGACCAGAATGTTACTGATTGATGGAGCACCTTCACCCACTGCTGCCTTCAATCTGCTGCATCTTCCTTCTCCCATCCCTTGCCAATATCTCAGACAGATCTTTTAGTTTTCCTGTTAACTTGAGTAACTAAGACCCATTTAGGGGGCTTAAAATGTTAAGCTCGATTTTTTTTTTTTTTTAATCAAAACTCAGTCCTGCAGCCAGTTGCCAGCTTCTGGTCTCCCCTGTTCTCAGCCTGATCTGAGAGGTAGTTTGGAAGGATGGGGAGCAGGGTCTGTCTGGCATTCTTCTCCCTCTTTCTCCTCCCATCTGCTGCTTCTGGGTGTCCCGTCCCTTGTGTATGGGGCCCTGTGGTGGGAGGACAGGTGTACATCAACACCGTCTGTGAGGGTCCTCTAGTGCTGGCTGCCTCGGGGCCACCGTGGTTTTCTCAGAACGGGTAGAGTTTCTGCACGTGGGCTGCCTCATCTCTGACACACCTCTGGGCCCTTCCTTCTGCTCCCCTTTCTCATGGGATACCCCACAACCTGGCAGACATAGTACTGTCAGGACACCTTCCCTGGCACATATTTAGCTCACAGAAAACTCACACACTCTTGCCACCCCACATTGAGGTGGTTCAGGGTGCCCACTGCTGCCTTCTCTCCCGCCTTGCCATTGAGACTGCCCCACCTGCTTCCCGCCTCCAGAGTTGTCCAGGTAGAGGCCCTGTCCTCTATGCACACCTATGCTGTAGCAGGCATACAGCTATCTCAGCTGTAGCCCCTCTTGGCTTACATGGCCAGGATCTGTGACTCTTCCTGAAGGCTTTCTCTGGCTGTGGTGGTCTGGCTCAATGTGCCAGAAGAGGTGACACCCATGAGCAGCTCTCAACAAAGATGACCAGAGCTGTGGGTAAATGCCCTCAGGTGGGACAAGGTGTGTGTTCAATACAGTCCTCAGTGGAATGTGGACACCCTGTTGTCCGTAGCAATGATCTGCTCCCTATTAGGACATTCAGTGTTTCCTGGGATCACCTCTCAAACTGCTTGCACTCAAATCTTCGGCTTGGGATGTGCTTCTGGCAGGAGGTACTCAGTCTAAGACATGTGCCCTTGTCTCCCAAGTGTGTGCTGCCAAGTTGCTTCTCACCTCTCTCTGCTCCCATCACTGTAAGTAGTGAGGTGGGGTTCATAGACTCCCCAGCTCAGCCAGCCACCAGCCAGGGTATCTGGCAGGTCTCTGCACCCAATCTAGGGAAATCTCCCATGACTTGGTGACTGGTGTGCTCCCGGGTCCCCTCCCTTCCCTCTGCTCCCCATGAGTCACATTGCTCTCTGACTGGGCTGACAACTCTCAAAGCAGATGCTTTTCTTACTTCCTCATATTTTTCTCAAGCATTTATATAGACTGGAGTAGGTGCTGGGGGAATGCTCATAGCACCTATCTGGCCACATCTTAAAGGCACCAGCATTGGGGGTGTGCCCTGCAGATCTTCTCTAGAACATGTGGTGCTTATCATCTATTGTCCTCAGCTCAGGGGCTTTATTCAGGGAGGAATGTGCTCTTCACCAGTTTGTCTCAAAAGTATAGTTGATTTACATATACCTACCCTATGGCCCAGCAATTCCACTCATAGGTGTACACCCAACAGAAATGTGTTCATATGTTCATCAAAAGACATGTACAAGAATGTTCATAGAAGCACTATTTGTAATGGCACAAGACTGGAAAGAAATCAATGCCCGTAAACAGTAAAAGGAATAATTACATTGTGATATGATCATATAGTGGGATACTACATGGCAATAAGAACGAGAGAACTGTAACCTCACATAACAACATAGATGGAATTCACAAAGAAGCCAGACATGAGGGAGTACAAACTGCATGATTCCACTTATGTAGACCAGGCAAAATTGGTCTAGAGTATTAGAAGTCAGGATCATGGTTGTCCTTGGGAGGGGAGGCAATGACTGGAAGGGTTCATGAGGGGACCTTCTGGAGGGCTGGCCTTGTTCCTTCTCAGTCTGGGTGCTGGATACCTGGGCATATTCACTTTGTGAAAATTCATCCATCTGTACACTCAGGATTTGTATACTTTCATTATGTATGTATGATATGCTTCAATTTCTACATACATAAATTAACACCATCCCAGTATAAACCAGCTGAGGACTTGCCAGGCCTGATAAGGGAGGAGATAGATTACATTCTAAGATGCTGCAAGAATTAGAAGCACATACTGGCAAGAGTCAGGAGAGCACCCCTAGGATAGAGTAGGGTGTTTGATTAAGAAGATCAGAACATAAGACTAAATAATCAAGAATTCATTGAACTGAGTACTGTCTTGGGACATAGGATTTAATACCCTTACAAAGACCTCAGGGGATGGGGAAATCTCACTACGAGAGAGGCATTTAGAAGCCTGGAGAAAGCAAAGGCCCATGCTGAGATGAGGTGAAAATGCCTTAATAGATGGCAGAGGAAGGAAGAGATTGAGGGAATTGGGCATGTGGTATTACTAAGACCAGAGGACTCCCCAGAGGATTATGCTCCTTTGGAGGGATCAAAGGACACGCGGTTAACCGAGCACATCAAGAATGCACTTGTGAGAGAAGCATCAGCATTACTAGGAAGTTCAGTGTTGGCTTTACCCTGCATACCACACCTGCTAGTTGGAGAGCTGGTAGCACAACTGGAATCATTGATAGCCATGGGGATAATTTAATAGAGGCCAGGTGGTGAATACTTAACTTTCAGATGCTAGAGGGCCAAAATTATCATAACAACAGACAAGGTCACAAGGGCAGATATGGTGGCTTGACCTTCAGGGAACTGAGGAGATGAATAACAGAACACAGTGTCCCTAGAGACAAAATAGTCAGGAGGACAAGAAGGGTACTGTTTAATACCTGCAAGCAGAAGAAAGCAAAAATGGAGGAACAGTTCTGAAGAACTTATGCTTCCAGTGAAGTAGGAGAAAGTGAGAGCCAGTGAGCATATACTTTGGACAGAATGTACAAGGCATGGGACTGTATAACACAGTGAGCCATGTGGTGGAAGATGGACTGTGGTTAACAGTACAAATATGAGCGTGTTCTCTCATGAACTAGAACAAATGTACAATACTAATACATAGTGTTAATAATAGAGGGTATATGGAAAAAATATACCAAGTGTATGCTATGGACCATAGTTAGTGGTGATAGTCTGGTCATGTTCTTTCATAATCTGTAACAAATATTCCACAACAATGTAAGGTTTTGGTGGAGGGGTGATGTACAAGAATTCTGTACATTATGCATGATTGTTTTATAAGCTTACAACTTGTCTAATTTAAGAAAATGAAGAAAAAAGATGGAGTAGGAAGTTCCAGATTTAACTTTGTACCCAGGATGACCAAAAATGGATAAAGTATTTGGAACAATAGTTTGCAAGACACTAGGTATCAGGCAATGAAGAAGAGAGATCCTTGAGAAATGGGACTCAAATGAGGTGAGCCTTACTGTTGACCCAGCTTATTATCTTGAGAAGGTTTCCAGGCCATGGTACAGGGAGGGAAACCCAGGCAGAGTCCTGAGTTGATGATATAGAACTGACGGTCTGGGGGTTAAAGATGACTAAAGTTTGTAGGATAGAACAATGGGAAGAGAGAGATCTGTACAGAGAGAGAACTCTGGACCCTACAGAGGGTCTCCCTTGAGTATTTAGCAGAGAGCCAATCAGTGCATGAGGAAATTGTACAAGGATGGGAAAAGGACCATGTGAGAGAATTAGAGAGAACAGTACTCCATGTTCAAACAAATCAGGAGTAGTATCTATTTCCACTAGCCATACTGGAAAGCCTCAAGATTCATGGGTCATTGGGTAGAATACACAGAAAGGTCTTTTCCCAGTAGTGTGGAATAATCAGCTCTACACTGAGCACTGCTCTCATCCTTCCTAACAAATCTTAAAAGCAAGATACAAAAGGACCAAACTGTTTCCAAATAAACTTAACTGTATCCCAAACAAAACTCAAAATTATTTTTAGAAATACCAGCAGACAACAAAGTAAAATTCACAATGTTTGACAGTAAATACAAAGTTACCAGGCATACTCAAAAAACATTAAAATAACCCCCATAATGAGGAAATCAATCAAACAAAATGGATCCAGTACTGACACAGAAGTTAAAATTAATAGACAGGACTGTATTCCATATATTATACCTGTATTCCATATATTCAAACTAGAAACATGGAAGATATAAAAAGGCCCAAACCAAACATCTAGAGATGAAAACTGAAATGTATGGTTGAAAATTACTCTGAATGGAATTTGCAATAGATTAAGCATTGCAAAAGAAAATATCAGTGAACTTTAAGACATAATAGAAACTATCCAAACTAAAATACAGAAATAAAAGCTGTGGAACTGTGAACTTCGAAACAACTTCATGTGGCCTAATATATGTGGAGTCCCCAAAGAAGACGTGAGAAAGGAAGGGGCAGGAAAATTTTTGAAGAAATATTGGCTGAAAAAATTCTGAATTTGATGAAAACAATAAACCCACAGATGCAAGAAGCTCAACAAAATTGGAGCATAAGAAACATGAAGAAAACCACATCAAAGCACATCATAATCAAATCACTCAAAATCAGTGATAAAGAGAATAACTTAAAGGCAGTGAGAGAGAAAAATAGATGTTGCATTCAGAGGAATTTAAAGATTACTGCAGATTTCTTGCTAGAAATAATGCAAGTGGGAAGACAATGGAGCAACCAATTTAAAGAACCGAAAGAAAAAACTGTCAACCTAGAATTCTATACCCAGCAAAAATATCTTTCAAAGGAACTAGAAGTACTCTGAGGTGAGAATTTATAAAGATTCCTAGGAAGAAACTAATGGTCTGGCTGACTGGTCAGTGTCCTGGAAGTAAAGGCCTGGAAGATTGGAGACAAGGAAGTCTGGGCAGACACAGGTGGATAGGCATATGGGAGTGGACATGTACTGTGAAGATTTTTGTGTCACATAACTCCCACAGAAGACACACTGAGCAACAAAAAAAACCTGACTCAGCCAGTTGACTTTGGCCAGCTTTCATGATTGGTTCCCTTGAACCAGCATGATGATCAAATGATGCCACTGAATGTACAAGTGGGCAATATTGTAGACCAACACTAAGCCCCTCATAAGGCACTATTTCTCGAGGAAGCCAGTGAGCCACTTGGTGGCAAATTGACTATATTCAACTTGATAAGGATAGATACCTATTCTGGATATGGGCCTGTCTTCTCTGCTGGCAGAGCCTCCATCAGCACCACTATCCAGGGGCTTAAGGAGTGCTTGATCTACAGGCATGGAATCTCATACAATATAGCATTGTTTGGGAGACCAACTTCATAGTGAAGGAGTTGTGAGAGTGTGCCTATGCCATGGGGTCTACTGATTGAATCACACAATCTAGAAACAGCCTCATAGAATGCTAGAAGGAGCTGCTAAAGGTAATTCTAAAGTGCCAGCTTGAGGCAGGGATGGGAGACCTTCCTTCATGATTCAATATATACATTACATTAGAGATCTCTATATGGCACTGAGTTCCCAATAGGAAAAATATATGGGTCTGGGAACCAAGGAGTGGAAACAGGAATGACTTAATTGATCATGACTCCTAATGACCCACTAGAGGACTTTGTGCTTCCCATTCTCCCAACTCTGAATTCTGTCATGTTTAAAGTTTCTAGTTCCCAAAGAGTTCTGTTGAGCTAAAAGCTATGGTTGCCACCAAAGTGCTTTGGTCACTGTGTCCAGGGACCAGCAGGGAAGAAGAGAAGTCATCATCATGGTAAGGGTAACTGACACCATCATCAGAAATAGCTAGGGCTGCTTCTACACAATGGGGACAGAGAGGAATATGTATGGTACCCAGGTGATCCACTGAAGTGCTTGTGATTACTCCTTTGTCCCATTATAACTGTGAATGGACATGTGCAGAACCCCAACTTGAGAAATGTATAGCTGTCAAAGACCCAGACTTTTCAGCAATGTAAACTTGGTTCACACCTCCAGGTAAGTCAGCCAGACCTTCCTAGGTGACAGCTGAGGGTGGGAGGAACTTAGCGTGGATAGTGGAGGAGGGAGAGAAGGAGTCCCCTTTATGGTCCTGAGACCAGCTGCCACATTGGAGACTGTAGTTCCTCCTGCTCACGTCCCTCTTCTAAGTTTCCCCTCAGGAAGAGAGGCCCATGGAGCCATGGAGGAGTTGTTTCCTAAACATGCATGAAAATCAAGCTGTGCAGTTAAGGGTTGGGCTGTGGTGGCCATGGAGTGCCTCATTCAGCATTCCTTTTAAAAGAACCTGGGGTGGGGAGCCGCCTCCAGCTGCCACACCTTGAGATCTACCAGGACATTCATGTCGAGCCCATGCTTCTTCCAGTTTGCTTCTAGTCCCTGACTGAGCACGCTGGGGGTTCAAGAGTCAGAACATTCCTGCCCTAGCAGACAGTCCTCTTTGCTCAGGGACTTCCCATTAACTTGACTGGATTCCACTGCCATCGGAGACTCTTTCTACCCAATCTCTCCTTCTTGATCTCCTTTCCCAGGTGTCAGACCTGCATTGCAGTCTGAAGGCTCACCTGCCTCCTCCCGCTCCTTTCCTCCTTTATGCTTCACAGGCTTCCCCCCACCCCCCAATAAATTTCTTGCACATCAACACCTGTCTTGACATCTGCTTCTTGGAAGACCTAACTTGGCATGGCTTCTCTGCCTCTCCACCTCAAATAGCTTCCCTTCTCTGTTTCTCCGTCTCAGGCCTCTCTTTTTCTCCCCTTCTTGGTTCTAATCCTAATTTGTGATTGATTTATATTTGGATCTGCTTGTGGATGGTCTGCCTCTTTCCAGACGTTGGAAGTCATGCAGTTGGTTGGGGTCCTTCATATCTGTCTCATTCACTGCTGTGTGTCCAGTCCCTGGCACGTGACAGACATTCTATAGATATGTTAAACGAATGTCCAATAAATAGTGGGAAAATTGGGGAAGCATTAAACATCTGAAAATGCTTTGAAAAAACCCCAAAATGTTCCACTTTTCAGAAGTGTCTAATTATGACCTGGTGTTATTTGCAGCACAGGTCACAGCAGACTCTGTCTGTGGCTGGTGGGAGCTCGTGTCCAGCATACGGAGGCAGACCACTGCCAGAAGGACACTGAAGCTTCCTGGCAGCTACGTGTTCATAAAGGTGGGAGATGAGCCACTGTCTCGATGGAAAGGGCATTTGAGTACCATTACCCCCTTGAAAAGCATCTCACTGGGATAAATACCGAACAGCGTGTTTATCTTCGGAATGCAAAATGTAGGAAGTGCTGTAATTAAACCAGCAGGGGTGGGGGTGGAGCGCTAGCTCCAAACGGTTTCTTTGAAGATGAAAGTCATTAGATTTCAATGAAAAATCTAGGATGCGGCATTCCATTGACACAAGAATATTTAACTTACATCCTAGAGTGGGGCACGCAATTGATAGTATGATTGATAATAACTTGATTGCAGTAATTGCAAAGGGGAATTTGAAGATGGTTAGATTAGCAGGAAGCAGGCAGTGAGTCAATGGTATCTTGGTGAACCAAATTTTCTTAGAATGTTGAAAGTTTTTCCTCAATCAATTCCATTTTCCAGAAAAATCCTGACATCTCCTTTAAGTAGGCACTCCAGGAGCCAGAGAGTCATGGAATTTCAGCTGAACAAGCCCATCCGGGGAAAACTCACCTGGAATCTCCACCTACCTGGAAAATAGCTTTGCTGTGCTGGATTTGACTGCTGCAGCAGACTCTGCCATTGCTGGTCTGTCCCGTTGGTACCCATGGCTCTGTGCATGCCCCCAGCTTCCTGCTGTAAGCACCTGCGCCCTCGGCATGCAGGCTTTCTCAGCAGAACACAGGGCAGGCCAGAGGTGCCGGGACACTAATTCCCCTGGGAGTGGTCCTCAACCCAGGACATATGGCAGCAGGCGGGGAAACCCCCAGCTTGCAACCCTCTCAGGTGGAGCTCTGGGGTGTGCTCCCAGGAGTCCCCAGCAGGACTGCGCTCCCGTTGCCCATGGCGGCGACCTGCTTATTAACCTGCTCTGCGGTGCCTTCCTTCTCTTCCTGGCCTCACTTGCCCACGCTCTTCCTTTGGCCTCCTAAGATCACATCCAAAATAAACAACCCTCAAATCTTCATCTTGAGGTCTGCTTCTGAGGGAACCCCAAGTAAAATAACTGTTGAATGCTTCCAGGGGCAATACACAAAATCTGTTGCAACTGGTTTGGCTGGGACCAATCAGAAGGGGCATAGACCAGAGTGCCAGGTGTTACCCCTGCCTCTCTGCATCATTGGGGGTGCGGTACAGGGGGCACCTGGGGTGCCAGGGGAGGCTCAGGTCAGTGATAATGAATCGTGCAGTACAGAATTATTTTGATAATTTATCTGATGATTGTTACTTGTATTTATACAAGTAACAATTTATAACATTTATAACATTTGAAATTTATAACATTAATCCCATTAGCTTCAGGGGCCTGAGAGTGAATGTGAGTGAGTGGGACAGACCACATATAAGAAAATCATTCAGCCACAGGGACCTTTATCTTTCCCTTTTGATAAGCAGGGATAGGGAGGAATTTTTCACTTCCATGAGGAACACAGCAGTGCAGGCATGAGAACAGACCGGCAGCGGCGACAGGGCTTAGGGGGCTGAGGGTGGAGACAGGTCAGGAGCCCGGCTTCTAGGGGAGCTGCAGCGTGCTCCAATCAATCGTTGCCATGTGGGACTGTGTGCCCAGTGGTGCCAGCTCTCCCAAATTGTCAAGAGGCTCAGGAAATTTGGATTTTTATGTGATATTTTCTAGTTCAAATAATTTAAAAACCACTGTGTGGGCCAAATGACATGTATTTATGGGCTAGGTCCAATGCTCAAACTGCCTGTTGGTGGCCTTGTCCTATAGAGTGGGTTTGTAATTCAGTGTTGCCTCCACCTGACTGGCTGCCCTGATTGAATGGCATTGCTCCTCTCACTGAGCTCTTCCTAAGTTGCCTTTATTGGATTTCTTGAATATTTCATATGCACTAACATTAAATGCATGTGCATTTAATATGGCAAGGAAGGCAAGAGAGGGTAGGCAGGGGAATTGAGTATTACCTTCAAATGTCTAAAAGAGAAAGCTGGAGAAGGTAGGATCCTTTTCCTCCAGAATTCAAATCTAGGACTCAAAGTAGAAAGGAAGACAAATAGAGTTCATCTTGTATGCTCATTCTAATAAGGTGCTTGGAGTGCTGTGTTAAGAAGGATTCGGAGGTGCATTGTGGGTCAGGGGAAATGAGAGGCATGATTGAGTAGCAGTCTACCATGGTCTTGGGATACAGAGTGAAGGCATGATTGCCAAGCTTCTGTCACTCTTGATGTGGTTCAAACTCTCTTCCCTTATCTCTCTTTCTTAGTTTCCTAGGGCTGCCATAACAAAATACCAAACTGGGTGGCTTAAAACAGAATTTTATTCTCTTGCCATTCTGGAAGCTAGCAGTCTGAAATCCAGTTGTGAGCAGGGCCATATTCCCTCTGAAACCTGCTCCTGGTGGTTGTTGGCAATTGTTGCCTTCCTTGGCTTGTAGATGGATCATTCCAGTCTCTGCCTCCATCTACACACAGCCATCTTCTCCTGTGTGTGGCTCTCTCTTCTCTTCTTATCAGGACCCCCTTCTCCAGGATGACCTCATCTTAATTTAATGAATTCCAACTGCAATGACTTTATTTGCAGATAAATTCACCTTGTGAGAGGCTGGCGGTTAGGACATCAGAGTATCTTTTGGGGGGACAGAATTCAACCCATGCCCATATCTCTGTCCTAGTATCTCTAGATTCTTCATCCATCCATCCCTTTACTAACGCGATTTGTATATGTACTAAGCACCCAGCATTGAGGATTCAACAGGAATAAGGCAGTTCTCCAGGAACTTAAAGGTTCCATCATAATAGAGAACCCCCTTATTAGAGATTCGTTCTCTGGATTAGGCTCTCTTTTGGGTGCCACCTCCACCCCTTTGGCCATATCTGCATACCCCCTATACTGACAGTCATTTAATAGTATTCTTTAGGTTGATTGCCTTTTTTAAATTTAAATTGATTTATTTTAAAAGGGAAACTTCCTACAACTACCATAAAAGAGAAATCTTTTTCACTTGCATTAAGTATAAGTAACTGTTGAAAAGATTACAGGACCATTAAAATAAAACAGAGTAGCCAACAGGTTCTGAATTAAAAATATGATTTTATTATTTTTAAGAACTGTATTGCAGGAAGGAAGAAGGAGGTCAGCACTGACCAATTTCTTAACATATCAATGTTATAAACCTTCTTGTATCCACAGCTAAACCTCACCTCTCTTGAGATCTGCAGGGGTTTGCGGGCCTCTGGTAGCGGGGATGAAATCATGTTAAACTCCGCAGCCTTGAAGACATCAGCGAGCACACCTGCAGTTAGCCTGTTTGGAAAGGGTGTGGATGGCAGACATTTGAGAGGCCCCAGGGGCAAACTAGGGTCCATCTTTCATTAAGACTTGAAGTGTCTTTCTCTAAGTCCTGACAGGGGCCACAGTCTTAGGGCGTAGGGACAGGTTCCTTCCTCCTCTTTTCCAGGCGCCTCCCACGCTACAGTAGAGTTTGTACCGGTCTTTGGTGGAGAGTGGGTTAGGCAGCTTCAGTAGTGTTTGCTTACAAGAACTTCCAGAACCTGAAGAACTTGAAGGTGAACAAGATGTCACACCTCTACAAGCAACGGCAAGGACGCTGGCCTAGCTGGTCTGATCGGCTGCCCAGCCATCGACGTGGCCCTGAGCTTGGAGACATCGCAGAACCTCTCTCAGCCTCAGTTTCCCTCTCTGTCACGTGGAAGTTGGGGAGGCCTCCCTCACAAGGCAGGTGTGGAGAGAAGCAGGACTCAAACCAGAGCCAGGCCCTCTCTCCCCTCCCCACTTTCTGCCTCTCTTGCCCACGGTTTCTGTTTTGGGGGATTATCAGAGGAACCCAGTCTGGAGGTTAGTTCTCTTAATGAATTGTAAATAACCAGGCCAGTATGGAAAATGCTAATGATCCCCTTTGAAATTCTAAGCATGTCTGGTTTCAGTTTACAGGCAATTCTGAAGAGGTTTGGGGTTGCCGCTGTCACTGTCGTCTGTGGGGCGTGGGGTGCTCTGGCTGCACCGCTGGATGGGGCGCAGGGATGCCACACAAATCCCCAGCTTTGGGAAGCTCTGCTTGGTGTCTGGGGGCACCGTGCGCCACGGAGTTACATGCCCAGATGACAGAGTTGCTGGAACTGTCTGTACGCTGCCCCCCGCCTCTCCTCCCTCCACCACTTCTTACCCCATCCCATTTTCTCAGAACCCCTTCTTTCCCAGGAGCGTTTGAAGCCAGAGACTGGACTAGCTTCTGGTCTTGAGTCTGCTGCTAATTGGCCTGTAATTTGAGCAGGTCTCTGGGCCTCAATTTCCTCCTCTGTATAATGAATTAGACCAGGGTTTTGTTTTTTGTTTTTTTTTTCAAAAAAAAAAAAAAAGCCTAAGGGCTGGGCAGGTAATGGAAAAGCGTAATGAGAGCAGGGGAGCGCCAGGCCTGGAGAGGGTGCCCTGTCTGCAAAGCCAGTGGCTGCTCGGCGGCAGCTGGCAGTGGCCTCGTGGGAATGACCACCCTGTGTGGCTAGTTGGCTTAATTTGCCAGGCTGCAGTGACAAATACCAAAGGATGAGCTGCCTGAGACAATGAGTATTAGTCGGCTCACCGGTTCAGAGGCCGGAAATCCAGAATCAAAGTGTAGGCAAGGCCTGCAGCGTTCTGGTGCTGGCTGGCCGCCATCCCTGGAGTCCCTGGCTCGCCTCTCTGCCCCCGTCACAGGGCCATCTCTCCTTGGGTCTGTTCTTCCGGTTTCTGCTGACTTCTGGCTTCTTCCTGTGTGGCCGTCTCCAACTTCTGGCTTCCAGTTTCTTCTTTTTATAAGCCCCCCATTCATATGGCTTTAACATATAATAACATCTTCAAAAGACCCTATTTACAATGGGTACACACCCACAGGAATGCAGGTTCAAATTAAGAACAGGCCTTTTGTTGGGGTACATATTTCAATCTATTACACTAGTTCTGATTTTTCAAAGAGAAGCCAGACATTGTGATTTGTATGCAAAAGCATCCCATTTAAAAATATTGGCAACTCATTTTTTTCAAAAAAATTAAATACCACATGGATCAAGCGAAATATGGCTATGGGCTGGATATGCCTGTGGGCCTCCAGTTTGAGCCTGGCTCTGCTGGTTGGAGGTTCCAGGATGCCTGTCGGGGTAGAAGTTCTCCCTCTGCCCTCCCTTCATCACCATGAACCTTCATTTCTCCTGTCCTGGAGCGCTGTGCTAGTCACTAGGGTTGGTCTGAGATATTTAGTTTCTCCTTCCCACTCTATTGACCTCGGGTGTGGTCATGTGACTTCCTTTGGCCAAGAAAATGGAAGCAGATGTGATGGGTGTCACACACGTAGAAGCATTACGAGGCACCCTCAGCTTCACCGGGTTGTGTTCCTCTGCCACCATGGCTAGCGTTGTTCCATATGCCGGCTGCTCCAGACCCCTGGCCACCTGGCTCCGGGAGCAGAGCCCTGGGTTGCCCCCACCCCCCAAAGGACATGTAAAGTCAATGAAAAATTAACCCTTGTTGTGCAAGCCATTGAGAGTTTCTCTGTGTTCCTTCCTGCAGCATAACTTAACCAATCCTAGCAGTTTCCATTGCCCTTTTCCCCACAGTTGCTGGGTTCATGGCTAGCCTTCCAGGGACCAGAGAGACTCCAAAGCAGATGGTAAACGTAATCATTAATTCGGTTTGTTTTGTCCTCCAATGTGTAGCATAGGGACAGCACATAATAGGTGCTCAAGAAATATTTATTAAATGAATGAAAGCATGGGTACATGGGAGGATTTCAGGCATCAGGATGGGGTGGCCATGAGGTCATACTGTGGAGCTTGCCTGGGGCACTGAACCATCTTCCAAAATCTAGAGAAAAACAGGCCCTGACTCCAGAGTCCATGCTGTGAGAAACTGGAAAGTTCCCTGGATTTGACTGCAGTGTTCTGGTCTCTGCTTTCTCCCTTCAAGCTTGACTCACTCACTTGCTGCCTTCACAATTTTTATGCATGTGCATCATCTTAATGATTATTTACTTAATGCCTACTTTCTTTACTTGCCTACTTTATCTTCATCCTGAGAAATATTTCTAATATACATTAAAATAAATCTCTCGCTGGCCAAACTTTTAGCATCATTCTTGAACCCCTGGTCTCCCTCTTGTACCATGTTCAGTCTCAAGGTTCTACCGACTCTGCCTCAAACTCACATCCCTGCTCTCCGTCTGCTGCTCCCTGCGGTTCCATCCCGTTACCCCTCCCCTCCCACCACCTCCCACTTGCCGTGAGCACTGCAGGTCCCTCTGCTCCAAGCACCCTGGCCTTCTCTCTGCTCCTCCAACCCGCTAAGCTCACTCCTGCCATCTGGCCTTTGCAGGGGCTCCTCCCTCCACCTGCAGCCCCCTTTCCCCACATCTTCTCCTGGCTGAGCCCTGGCCGCTATTTGGGCTTCAGTTTAAACGTCGCTTCTGCAAGGAGGCCTTCCCGGCCACCCTGTCTGAAATAGACTTCCAGGCTCCTCCTCCTGCTTTATTTATTTTTTTACTGCCTTGATTACTGCCTGCCTTTTCCTTGCCCCTTTTTAGGCTGCCTCTTTTCCCTAGGTCAGGCTTTCTCAACCTCAGCACTGCTGACATTTGGGCCGGATCATTCTTTGTCGTAGGTGTGTCCTGTGCATTGTAGGATGCTGAGCAGAGTCCCTGGCCTCTACCCCCTACATGCCAGTAGCACCCCCTCGCTGGTTGTGACAACCAAAAACGTCCCCTGGGGGGGCACTCCCCACACCCCCCATTGTTGAGAACTGGCTCTAGAATGTGAGCGTCCTTAAAGCAAGAAAGTCCCTCCCTTTTCAGTAACCCTGGGGCCCAGAACACTGCTCAATAAGTAATTGTTGAGCTGAATGAATAATCAGTAAAATAGAAGACAAAAAAAAAAAAAGCATGCAGCACCTGGAATGATCTCAGTGTCATCAGGGGTCCCCCAGCCATGCTTTGGGAAACGCGGGCAACGTCCTGGCCAGCCTAGAAGAATCCTGCGCTTCTCAGCGCTTCTCCCAGCACAGGGGTCTCCATCGGGCCAGGGCAGAGCCTGAAAGGGGAGTCTCTAAGTGTCTTGACGGGCTGTCAGATTTTTAATGCAAAACTGAAGGAAAAGTTTGCAGCCACGACACAGCACAATCTGAAGAAGATAAATCACGGTTACTTGCAGCCGGCTGACAGCAGTTTAAGCCACTGCAATCACCGGGCTCCAAGGGAGAGGCTTCTTTTATCTTACTAAATGCAAAAAGTAGAGCCGAAATTGGCAATATCGCGGCCCTCTCTGCAGCTGGGCTTTTTACATAAATATCAGCAAGCAGTAAGTAAATTCTGTTGACGAAATGTAATAAAACAAAGACTGTTTCAAATATGACCATTCCCCGATGCATTCTGAAGCCTCGTCCCACTCACTTATTGCTCGCTGCTGAGATTATAAGGTTTGCTTTTATCTGTCAGAAATCAATATTTCAAACATCGGATAAAAGAGGAAATTGAACTGGGAATAGGCTGAAGTGCTGTAAAAACTACAAAGCACAATTATCAAAAAGCACTTAAAGTGCTTAATAGGACACACATATAAAAATGCTCAAATTAATGTCAGGGAGCCATAATGAGAACTTTTCCTCTGCTTTTTCATCCCCACGCAGTGTAATTTGAAGGCTGGCCAGTCCGTCAATACGGTTTTCAATTTCTACGATGCCCCGAGGACTCTGAGCTCTGCATTTGTTCGAAATGAACCATTACATATGATTGGTTAATATTTCAGTTTATTGAAGATACATTATTTTGTGTGGAGTGTTTAAGTTGTTGAGGTTTAACCATTACAAACAGTTATGATAAAAATAGATCTTTGGGTATGCAGTCTCCGCAGTCTCGCTTTTAATAAGCGTGGCTGTAACTAGGAAATTGGATTTCCGGGAACTGGGAATGCAGGGTGAAAAGTTGCTGGGTGACATGGGATGGAGTGGGAAAAGGCCCTCAATTCTTCTCTGCACCTGTAAAACGTATTGTAAAGTTGACGAGGGTGGCATTTTTATCAAATATTCATTTGTTATTCTATTGTTTTCCTCCTGAAAGAGAGGAACGTTTTTCCCCCCTCGTGATCCTAAACATACATGTCTATTCCTAGAGAGGAATCGATTATCTGGCATCAGTTTAGGCTAGGGATCAGCAAACTTTTTCTGGAAAGATCCAGATAGAACATATTTTAGGTTTTGCAGGTCAAGAAGCAAAATCAAGGATATTATGTTGGTACTTACAGAATGACCATTAAAAAATGTAAAAACCATTCTTAGTGTGTGCGACTGTGCAAACACAGGTGGGGACCCCTGTTTGTTGGCTGAGCCCTTTTCTAGGTGGAGACGTGTGCTGACATAACTTTCAGAATCGTTTATTTCCTCACCAGGTTAGAGGCTGTAGGATAGAATTTGCGACCCCTTGGCCAGGCCTGCAAGGCCCCATGACCTGTGACCTGTGACCTGCCTCTCTCACCTCCACACATGTGCTCCCCTCACCACTGTGCTCAGCTGTTCCCTTCTCAAGACTTAACTTGCTCTTCCTTCTGCTTGGACTATTCTTTCCTTCCATGCCCTTTGAGGTGGCTGGCTCCATCTCACGTTTCAGATCTTGGTTCAAGTGCCCCTTCCTCGGAGAAGCCCTCCCAGGCTGCCCTGCCCCTCCCTCCTGTCCACCTCAGCATGAATTCCTGTTTAGATGTTGTTTTGTTTATTTATTTGTTTAGCTGTTTCCTGTCTACTTCTTCCCTCTTTTGAGGGCAGAGACCGCATCTGGTTTGTTCACCTCTGTATTGTCAGTACCAAGAACAGGACCTGGCTCAATAACTAGGTGCTGGATGAATGAATGAATGAATGAATGAAATGAATGATAGATAATTCATTAGCTCTCCTGGGCAGCTGGTTCCAGTTTGCTGACAAAACAAAACAAAACAAAACAATAAAAGCAAAACAAAACAAACAAAAAACTGGGATAAACGACGATCTCTTGTTCATGGACTTGGTGTATCCCTAAGAAAAATGATATCCCTCATTTTGTTCATGGGATTCCTTTTGCCTGAGTGCACGTCTTCTTCCTCCAACCTCACCTTGTCCAGAAATATCCAAATCCTCCTCATCCCTTGCCTGGCTAAATGACCACTCCTCCAGGAAGTCCTCCTTGATCTCTGGCCATGCCTCACACACATGCCCACCAGATGAGGGGGCTTGCCTAGAGGGCAGGGAACACCCCCAATTACTTACCTCCCAGAATTTTGCACACAGGGGTCCGGTCAGTACTAGTAGCTGAACAGCCACTGACCTCTGGTCTTGGGACCAAATCACACTGCCTCAGATTCTTACAGCAAAATTGGTTCTGAGGCTCAACACCAAGTCTCTACGCCAGGGCAGCTGAAGACGTTCTTCAGCCCGTACATTTTAAGATGTGTACAAGGTCCTGCAATGGGCAGGGTGGTCCGATGGCAAAGGAGAGAAAGGGGTCAACGCAGAAAATACCTGGAAGAGAGAAAGGAGGTTAAGGCGGGTGTGAGTCCCAGCTAAGGAAACAGCTGTGTGTGGCTGCACCTGGCCCCTGGGCAGCCGGGCCTTGCTGGTGAGACCTCCTCTCTGCTCACAGCTCTGGGGACAGGCCGCATTTCGGCTCTATGTCCTTGTGGACCCGAAGACCGTCCTCCTTAGCACTTGGAATCAGGAAGGAGGAAGCCCCGATGCTGCTTGAAGGAGGTGAGGTGGGACGGCCGAGAGAACTGTGTGCTGGCTCAGTAGTGCCCCCTGAGCATGGAAGCAAGTCTTGCATCTTGCCAGAACCCACGGCTTCTCCAGAGGAGGGCTGCTCTGGTGGAAAAGTGAATGCCACCATCCAGAGAGCAGAGGAAGGGGAGAGATGTCAAATGTGGAAAGGGGGTGGTCTCAGGGGGCTGGTGCAATGGGAAACCGCCCTGGAGAAAGACCCTTCTGGAGGCTCTGAGTTCTGCCTTCAAATTGCAACAGGGCTCTGGATCACTTTTGTTTTCTTTAAAGGGAGGTGAAAGGTGGACAGATGCTCATAAGACCCTGTCTTGCCCTGGCACACATTTGCTGGCACAGGTGGGGAAGAGGTGGGTGTCCGTGTCGCTGGGTTGCAAGTGACAGGAACTGCAGGCAAGCCAGCTGAAGCCCAAAAGGGCTGAATCTGATCTCTCTCGCTCTCTCTTTTTAATTTTTTATAAAAGCAAGTTGTTTTTATTTTAAATCAAGAAAGCTGGAAACATAAAAACAGTACTTTTATTTTCTTGCAGAAAATTACCCCATTTAAATTACCATTTGGTACAAAGATCATTTATTAAGCTGCATTTTAGGCAGTTTTCTAACATTGAGTAACAGGTTTATATTTTGATTTTTTCACATTGGAGCGATTATGATTTCCACTCAAAATACCAAAGCTATTGAACTCACTGATTTTTCTTAATAATTAAGAAAATCACACAGAAAAAAATGACTACAATTACACAGAAGGATAGAAACACATCTTGGATTCAGAACAATGGAATCAGGGGTGCAGACTCTCTGTCCCCCATTATTTCAGCAATGCAATGAGCACTTATTGAGCACCTACACAGTGCTGGGCACCCTGTCGGTGTCTGGGTGGACAGGAGTGAACAAAACTGGCCCGGCCCCTGCCCTGGCCCTTGTGGGCTGACAACTGGCTCCTCGTGTCTATTGGCTTCTTTTTTGCTCATTCCTGCCCCTGCCCAGCTAGCTTTCTCCTCTGGTGAGAGCAAGGCTGCAGGTTAACTTGGACGTCTCACTACTGCATGGCGCTTTCTTGTTCTGAGTCCAAACACCCAGAGAAAGGAGGCACAGTCCATTGCTGGACCACTCCCTCAGGACCGGGGGGTGGAGTCTCGCTCTCCAATCACAGAGGCTTTGCTATGAATGGAGGAGAACAGCCCCTTTCCAAAGGGGGAGAAAGTAAGGCTCAGAGAAGGGGGTTGATTGGCTGGATGGTTGAGTCAGGATTTGAACTCAAGTCAGTAAGATCCCACAACCTGTGCCGTTGCCACTATAGCATAATCAAAGGTATCGGATGCAAGTCAACAGGGGCATGGGCTTTCGAGCTGGACACCAGGGGACCTGGGGGCTGGAGCAATCAGAGATGGCTCTGCAGAGGAGGGGGTGCAGGGGCATGGAGGGCCATAGGGGATGGAGAGCAGAATGGGCAGAGGCCTGTGGGAGGGGAAGTTTGGGGTCGGAACAAAGGTGAGAATGTTTTAGGAGCAGTGGTCTCCCTCCTGCAGCATTGTGCCCACCCAGAGAAGGAGCCTGCGGGGCTGGTGGCTCCCAAGTTGCGCTGTCCTCTGTGGAGTGAGGGGAGACTGTCCTGCCTGCCCGAGCCAATGAATTTCACTTTTCAGAGCCTGTGAGGAGGGGATCAGGAAAGAAAGGAGATGTCTGCTCCCACAAAGGAGGAGCATTACTCTAAGTAGAGGATTTTGTAATTATATTCATTTGAAATAACCAAGCATTTCCACCTATTAAAGAGTTGTAAAGGAGGTGCGGGAGAAAGGTAGCCATTTCCCCCCGGGCTGCTCCTCATTGTTCCCGGGAAGAAAGGGAGCTGCAAATGTCCATTAGTCGATTAGTCTCCTCTGGGAAGGCAGGAGGGTGGGAGGCCGGGGGTGGGCTGGGGGTAGTCGGAGAAGGAGGGCCAGCCCTGGGTCACTCTGCCCTGGCAGTTCGGGAGCCAGCAACGGGCCGGCTGCTGGGTTGAAAGGGCCAGGCGGGCACCTTGGCGGGGCCAGAGGGGCCTGCGAGCTTTACCGTCCAAGAGAACTTTCTGCAGCCAAGCACATGTTTGTAATATAGACACTGAGCTGCCCACTCGTCACCCGTGGCTTTTGAGCACTTGCAACATGGCTAGGGTGACTGAAGAGCTGACGTTTTAATGGCTTTAAATTTCAAGTCAAAGAGCCACATGTGGCTGGTGGCCCTGTGGTGGACAGTCCAGGGGCCAGGCACGTCCTCATGGGCGGAGCCTGGGAGATAGCTCCCGAGCAGGGGCTCGGCCTGCCTTTGGCTTTCCCATTTTTGGGAGGTGTAGGAAAAACGCTCACCCTGTTGCAGGGTTAAAGGGTGGCCTCCGGCTGGGGAGACCACGGGACAGGCAGAGGTCCACGGCCTGCAGGCCATGCAGGATTTGTCTGTGGTCAAAAAGCAGCAAAGAGCCGCCAGTTGCCATTTCCACTGTAGTCGCATCTTTCCATCTTACAGAAGTGGGGGCTGAAAGGGGAAAGAGACTGAGGCAAGGTGAGTGGTAGGCCAAGGACTAAAATTTAGACTTCTTCCTTCTCAGTCAAGAGAAAATCTCAATAGTTAGCAATTATCATAGCACCGGAGCTGTTGTTTTCCTTGTGTGTCTCAAAAATGGGAAAAATTACTTACTGAGCTCTGATTACAGGCCTGTGCCTTTGCTAGGTGCCAGGAAAGGGGCTATGAATTTGATGGATAAGGAATGAGATAGGCAATCAGAATCCTGCATTGCCCCCCCACCCCCTGCAGTGAAAACCAGATCTGGCATGAGATGGGAACTCCCCCTACCCTTCCAAGGACCCTTCTCCAAGTGTGTTTTCAGGGGCAGTAGCACTAGAATGAGAAAAACAAATGCAAAACCACACAGAGTTCAAATCTGAACTCAGGTACTTTAATCTCAGGCAAATAATTTCATTTCTCTCCTTGTCATATCCACTCATAATTCTATTTCACAAGGGAAGGTTAACAGACAGGATGTGTGCGAGGGAGGCTAGCCCAGCAGGTGCTCAATAAATGAAAGAGGGAGGAGAGTTAGGGAATGATTGAAATGTATCCTCTCTGTAGAGGCTCTCTCTTTTGGGAGCCTCTTCCTATGTTTGGAGGATTCCCTTCCATGTGAGTTTTGGGGGGCAGAGCCCACCACCCATGCAAGCAGCTGACACTCTACTGTCTCTCCTTTGTAGTGAGGGCAGAAACACATGACCTAGACCCGAGCCATCACCTGCATCTGCCACACATTTGAATTAGGAAGAGTGACAAAAGGGAGGCAGGACGGGCTGCTCTGCAGTCCAGGGTATGGTTCAAGTCGCGGCATGTGGTATCATGTGGTGGCAGCAGGGACCTCCCCAGTGGCCTGGGTTGGATGGAGGTCCTGGTGGCCACTGACCACCTTTGTCCCCGCTCCTGTCCCACACTTCATTCCCCACCCCTTCCAGGGATCCTATGACTTTTCCAACATATTTTTAGAATTCCCTTTCTGCTTAAACCAGCTTTTGCATTTCTGTTGATCGCAACGAAGATCTTAAGTGATATTCTCTCCTTGAAGGTTCAGCCCAACCAGCCGTGTCCAGAGAGTTCAGGAACCACACCCATGAGAGTCCTTCTTGTTTGACTGCCAAGACCACCTTGGACCCTGCGGGCACAAGGTTGCAGAGAAGCCAGCGTTGCCAGCCCGCATGGAGACATTTACTAATGTACTGACCCCTTGTAAAACTAGTTCCCCTCAAGGAGCCCTCTTGACACTAGTGATGCCCCATTGCTTGGGACGAACTTCTTTTCTGCAAATATGCAACATTAAAATGTAAATTGACTGCAAGAGAAATAGCGGCTCTTCCTAAAGATGCAGAGTTTCACTGAGTCTATGAAAGTGATGCTGGAGAAGCCCTGGGCTCCCACCTCAAGCCACTGGCAAATTTAGGACCTGCCAGAATTGGATCAAAAGATGAATTATCAGGGATGACAGAGTGCTTCAGTATTTGCTGTTCAGTAGTTGATACTCAAATCCTTTACATGTGAAAGATCCAGAATGGACTTTGGGAACTCCAACGAAGGCTTTGGATAGTTTTGCCAAAATTGCTCTCTTTATGCCTGTGCTGTGAAAAATCTATCATGAGGGGAAGGATGTTAAACAGTTTTGACCAAAAATTAACTGAAAAATATCAATACTCGACTCTCCCTTTATTCACTCTAGGAATGAACACTGTGGTAAAATTATTACCTATATTGTATTTCATAGAAGGTAAAATGAAGCATTTTCATGACTTTTAGTTTCAGTTTTCAAGAGAAGGCGCCAATCAAACCTTTATCCACTGACTACGAACAAAAGTTGGTTTCTATTTTAAGTAGCCTTTAACAGGAACCCGTTACCCTCGGACAAGGAAGCTTCGGGAACAGTCTCTTTTCTGCACCCCTCCCTCTGCCACGTGCCCTAGCCAGCCCACATCCCTGCTGACCACGGACACTCCAAACTGGGCACTGCTTCCCGCTGGGCCCCTGGCGTGGCTTCCTCAAGGCCCATCCCAGCATGGCCTGGTGCCCACTCCTGTCCTGGACTATTAAAACCAGAATGCTGGGGTCTCCGGTGAGTCTGCCCCCAGCTCCCACACCTCCCTGGAATTCGACCCCTCTGCGGCAAGCGGGGGCGGGCAGGACGGCTACAGCTGCTCAGCAGCCCAGGCCACCCAGGGATTCTGGGCACTGCGGCTGCTCTAATTACTCTTTTGTCTTCCCTCTTGCCCGGGCGCTTGGAATGCTGATGGTCTCCACTGGGTTGGAGTGGTATTTTTTTAGCATCCCAACCAGTGTGTCCAGTTGACTGAGACATTTCGGGGAAGAAGCAGGTGCATTTACTTTTCAAGTATTATTTTACTAATCAATTGAAAAATTACCTTCATGAATGACAGAAGTGCAGACCTTTGGAGTATTTCATTAAAGGGAGCAAACATTAATTACAAATCCAGGCCAACCTTGCACAGACATAAATTATGGGCCTGATCTATTTTCTCTGTGCTTAATTGCAAGCAGTGACTAGTTCTTTAAATTATTATCTGCTAGGCCTCCGATGAAATGAGAATTTATGGAGTGGTGTCCTGAGGCCTGCTGGTGGCTTTGTGGGGCACTGGGAGGCAGTGGGGGGGGGGGGGGGGGGGGGGGGGGGGGGGGGGGGAGAGGGAGAGGGAGAAGGCCACATCAGAGACCTCATGGTGGCATGGGTCCCCCAGGGAAGGAGTCACACTTCTTTCAAGAGATGTAGAAGGGAACATTTTCCATCACTGGATTTCTAACAGTCTTTCTGATCTGGCATCTCGGGATTTGGCCTGGGTTCCGCTGAAACGGGTGAATGAGGGACAGGTGCCCCTTCCTCCATTAATTACAGCCATCTGCCAGAAAATCGTCATAATAGCTCTACCGACCTCAGATGACCACATGGTGAATGGCGCCTCCTGCAGTTGTGCAATGCACAGCTTACATAGCCCTGTACAGAGGCCCTTGCAGAGTGTCTCTTAGTCAAAATCCACCTCTCTCTTTCTTTCGGATTATTTCTGTCTTGGCTCTAATCCCCACCCTTGCCTAGTTGACACAACTGGTGGGCAAAAGTCCCCGAGCAAGTGGGAGCTCAGCCTTTTTTTCCTGGAGCAGATGACCTCTTTTTAAGGCTGTGACTCGGATCACAAAGACCTTCAAGTGTTACATGAGCACCCTAGTTGGAGGCAGTATCCACTCTTGGTGGGTCCTATCCCTTTGGAAGTTAGTAGTCCCCACATCAGGCACCCTGGACTGTTGAGCCAAGGAGCAGAACATGCCAGAAAAGATAGATGGCCAGAGTTGGGGATTTGATAGGAAAAGCTGACCTGGGCTCTTGGCCTTTGCCAGGGGAGGAGATTCTGAGCTGCAGTGAGTCAGTCTTCTGTGACCCCAGGCTGGCATATTTGTTGTCCTAAAGATAGGCCCAGCGAATGTGAGCTTATTGATTCTGGAGCACGTTCTTGCAATCCCTTCTCCCTGACTGCGGTGGGGAGGGAGGTAGCAATCCTAGCCTCTTTCCTCCACTCCCTGCCCTGCTCGGCCTGGGGATCTGGATCACTCAGACTCTGCAGAGCAGGTCCCAAGCCACAGAACTGTGACTCAGGACCAGGGAAGGATCCTGCCTCTAGCTTGCCTGCATTGTTTGCAGCTGGGTTGAAGGAGGGCTGGGCCACTAGAAGAAATTGCGGTTGCCCCCTTTTCTAGGTGGTGTCAGGTATCTTGGCTGCAGGTACCCCACAAAGCCCTTTCCAAACCTGACTCCCATCATGAGTCAGCTAGGCCCACCCTTCATCTTTGGTGCCTTTAGGGCTTTGGCTTTTGGGGCTATTTTTCAGCCCCTAGAATAGCTGCTTCCATGACATTTTCCTCCAGTGATTTGCAGGAACTCCTTGGTTGATGATGTTTTCCCCGTACAGTGACAGATCTAAGGCCAGCTAGACTGGGCCCCAAAATAACAATGGGTACCACGACATGATTGCCAGGTGCTGGGGGTCTACAGAAGACCTCACCAATGTTCTGGTGCAGGCATGCTTGGCTGTTTGAAAAAAAAAAAAGATGATGCCAATTCTACCTGATAGTGCCTCCTCAAACTATGAAACAGGTCATCTCCTAATTGAACCCAAGTTTCTATTAGTTTGAGCCCTGGCTGGAAACAGATGGCCCACTCAACCTGAGGAGTTTGAGGAATGTGTAATCCTGGAACTCTTTTCAAAGGTATGGGTAGGGTGTAGGAAATCCACGTGGGATGGAGCAGCCCCTGGGGCTATGACCTGCTTTAGGCCTGAAGCAGCAAGGCAAGTGGACAGACAGTTAATAGAAGGCCACATGGAGGGGGCCACCTGGCAGGAGCTGTGTCCTAGGCCAGGGGAGCAGAGGGTGATGGAGTCCGTTCCTGGGACTCTGGGAGGAGATGGCTGGGGACACATACCCTGGACTCCTTTTGCTCAGCCTTCCTGTGAGTGCCTGCCATTGGCTAAGCCCAAGCAGAAGCCAAAGGCAAGGACCCAGTAATGGGGGCCCAGAGCGGGGCTGGAGGTGGGAAGATGGGGAGAGGATCTGGAGGGGCAAACTGAAGACATCCAGCCTATTTCCCCTTGGCGTATCAGCCTGCGGGTACCACTGAAGTTCACAATGACATGGATATGCCCAGTTGCATTGTCTTTTTTGCCCACTTGCTACCACAGGACCTCTGTCCTTCTATAAATCGTTCCCTATCCAAGTCTTTTCTAGAGTTCTCAGGGGAAGTCTTGCAAGCAGCAAGTCTTCTCCTGCTGAGTGCAACCACTTCCCTGGGCCTTATTGTCAATGCATTGGAGCTTTGTGTGCAAAGCTTCATGGTGGCCTGCACAGAAATGAGGAAAGATGGGACCCTCACCTGCTAGACAGGTCCCAAAGCAATGGCATTTGTGCTCCAACACCTTGTGTGAAGTTTTAGCTGAAATAGCCTTTTTGGTTTATACCTTCAGCTGGACTGCTCCAAGGCTATCCCAGGAGACTGGTCTCAGCAACCTTCTTCCCCTGAACCCTCATATTTAGAATCCCAATTCCTTTCCCCAACCCCCAGGGTCTTCCTTCTGGGTCAGGCTGGTCCTACCTGGTCTGCTTTCTCGGGATAACCTCTCTCTCTTGAGTCTTCTATCAAAAAGACTTCTGCAGCTGCATACCACCCCCACCCCCCCACCATTTTCTAAATTCATATGAATGCCAGTGAGGTTTCAAGTTGGGAGTCTGGCTATACCGGAAAACATCCCATGGCACTGTTCTTGGAGTGAGAAGATCCCATCTCGTCCTTGCTGTTTGACCTTCCTTCTACAGGACCCAGTTTCCTCACGGAAACTGCAAAATGGGGATAATAGTGTCTATCTCTAGTGGCTCATTGTGAGGATTATATAAGATAATATTTGCCAAGTGTTTAGCACAGTCACCAGAATGTGCCTACAAAAGTTGGAGCATATTAAGGATCCTTGCTGTCATTCAGGCTCTTTCAGCGGCAGAAACCCATCTCAAGCTGGCTGTAGCATATGTTTGTCAATCCTTTTGGCTGTCCTACATTTGGGGTTTGGGGAATCCTCCACTTTCTGAGGAAGAGTTTGTCTTCTGCTTTGGGAGTGGGAAAAGTGCCATTCATTCATTTTCTCTGCCTCCTTTGCAGCCAGGGTCTTGTCACATGATCTAGGCTCCACCAATTGCACATACCTGCCCCAGACCTTCCATCAGGCATGGAGAAGCAGGCACCTGGCAGAATCCATTCTAGAAAGAATAGTGGCTGCCAGGTCTCAGGGGCATGAGTCTGGGAAATGTTCTGAGCAATGAAGCCCCCAGTTCTGGTTTTCTTGTCCCCATGGAGTGTCTTCAGTTTAAGTTAGCCAGAGTTGATTGCCATTGTTTATGACTAAAATCCCCGATTGATACAGTAGATGAATTAGTTAAGATGATGCTACCTGTAATGAAAAACAAGCCCCAGAATTTTGGTGGCTTAACACAATGGAAATTTATTTCTCCTTCACCTCAGTCCAGTTGGCAGTGGAAGTGGGGGAGGCAGTACCCTGCTCCATACAGTCATTCAGGGGCCTAGGCTGGTGCATTTCAACATGTGGCTTTTCCAAGGCCTTC
>JAQZBX010001575.1:37632-81267 GCA_029593785.1 Cabassous unicinctus
CCCCCCCCCCCCCCCAAATATCAGCAAGATTCAGTTTCTCCTCACCTCTTGGCATGTTTTCCCACTGTGTTGACTTCATTAAGAGAAAGGCTCTCTTGCTTCAAAGCAAGATGGCCACGAGAAGCTCCAGGATAACATTTTACCAGCTTAGCAAAACCAATGGAAATACAGTGCCTATCTCCCAATAGTTCTAGCCCATGTCCCAGGGTTGACTCTCATTGCACCACCCTGGACCATGAGTCCTTCTCTGAACTAATCACTAAGATCAGGGGGATAGAATAAGCTGTGAAAGCAGCCCGAGACATGTACTTACCCCCCGGAAGGAGATGGATTCGACCCTACCTAAACCTCATGGACTGCAAGTGGGGAGGGTGAGAGAGGTTCCCCAAAGAGAAATATGGGTGCTTTTACCCAAACAGAAACCGATGCTGGGCTGGTGAAAGCAATCGATGTCTCCTACATGTGTAGACATTTACTCATAGCTGTGGCCTGTGGAGAAATGCTATTGGGAACTTTGGAACTCATCTTACAGTAGAGCAGTCATTTACACATGGAAGATGTTTCCAACCTTGGGATTATCCACACGTAAAATAACAGCCCCTAGCATCTGGTTACCCAAGCCATGTCCATTTTTCAGTTCTATTGTTTATTCTATTGTTCTGGGACTTAAGAGTTCTGACTCTTGGTCCCGACTTTGCCGCTCCCTCCACGTGTGACCTTGAACAAACTTCTCCCTCTCTGGAACTCTGTTTCCCATTCTGTGAAGTTGAGGACAGATATGGACCAGATGACATCTGTGGTCCTTCCAGCTCTGACATTCCTGGGATCTGTAGAAGTCACTCTCTGCTCATTTTTGTTTAGACTGGGCAGACCCAGTGTATCTCTTGTCAGCACAAACAGGAAAATTGAATGAACACTGGGTTGGTGCCGGGGATTCCTACTAATCCTTGCCTTATTTCTGAAGAATAATTCAATTCGGCAATTCAATTCTACAAATATTTATTGAGTGACTATCAGAGTCAGAATAAGCCCAGCATTTGTAGAGTGACTTTTATGTTTGCAAAATCCATTCCCTGTTAACACCCAGTGCAAGCTGTGCAGGTGGAGAGGGAGGCAGACAAGTGAGGAGTCTCCATTTTACAGAGGAGGACACTGAGGTTTCCTCTGGGCAATGCTCGATCCTCCTGCTAAAGGCTCTCATGTATCTTGTCTCTTGATCAACCTGTCATTTTATATTTAGTTGTGTGATGATTTGATTAATGCTGGTTCTTTCCACTAGGATGTTTGCTCCAGCAAGGGAGGGATCATGGCTGTTTTTGTGCCTAACACAGTGCCTGGCACATTAGTAGGCACCCAACTATTATTTGTTGAATGAATGCATGAATGAAAGCGAGAAGGAAGGAAGGCAGAAAGAAGGAAGGCAGGGAGGGACGGAGGGAGGGAGGAATCCAGAGGCCAATAAAAGATCTGCTTCTAACTCTCTGTGGGACCTTGGCCAAGAACTTTTTTCCTCTCTGAGCTTAATTTCCTCTTGTGTCAAATGAACAGTGATTTCCCAATAGGCTTTATATCAGAGTCACGCCTGGCCCTGAGCAACATGGCTGCCTTGGTGGCACCCCAAACCTTTGTGACTCAGAATCTGAAGGTGGGACCCAGTTTGTCTGCATCTTTAGCAGACTCCCAGGAAATTCTTCTGCATCCCACTGGTCACCAGACATCGGAGCTCCTACGCAGGACAGCCTCTCAGGGCTTGTCCAGTTCTGACATCCTGAGATTTCCAAACAATGCTTGCGCCAACTCCATCGGTGCTGCCTACCCCCACTCCTGCCCACCAGGCTGGCCGGCCTCTCTGTGCTACTGAAGTGGTACCAACCAGCCTTGCTCTGGCAGCTCCCTCCGCCTCATTCCGCTCCAGCAGGCACCAGGTAATTTGTGTCAAATTTTATTCACATTTCCCTATCCTTCCCCTCTATCTCTGGGCTTTTTTCGGGGCAAACTCCTGAATTTCACCTTTGGATCACAGTGCTCCCATGCTGTGCAAATTACATAGGGGGCGTGCCCACGCCAGTCGGGCCCTGCCACCTTCGCAGGGAGCTGCCCTTTCTCTTCGGGGTGCGCTGTAGACCCCAGGCATCTCCCCAGCTGGAGAGACAATGGAGCGGAGAGCTGCAGGAGCCAGAGAGGAGAGGCGCTCGGGTGGCACCGAGCTTGCACAGCTCGCAGTTATTTGCTGGGCCAAACACCTTCCATTTTGGATGAGCTGCAAGTAGCCCTGGGAGGGACAGATTTCTATCATGGAATGACAGTGACCGATTCGGAGGCAGGGGGCGAAGATCGGCAGGGGAGTGGAAAGAGCCCTGCGCTGGGTGTCGGTCCACTCTTTGAGCCTAGTTTGCCCATTTCTAAAACGAGGTACACACTCCTGGACCTGCCTAAATCGTGAGACCCCTGGGAGGAGAAAAAGAGAAAAAAGATGTTAACGTGATTGCACAGACTACAATAACAGCATGTTCATGCTCCCTGGTGAGACCGTCGTATCAAACCTCCTCAAAAGAAGGGGGGCCCCGTTGGCCACGGCCCGGCAGAGCCACCACATGGCGATTGGCATAGTTACGTGGCACTGGTTGTTTCTAACCCCTGTGAGGTGTGTGTGTCTCCCAAGGACGGGTCCTCCTGCTGGCCGTCTTTGTTCTCCCAATACGTGTCAGGTGATGCTGAAAAAGGAACTGAGGACAAGGTCCCTTCCATGCCACGCGGAGGTGGTCCCGACGGCTGGGCGTCCATCCAGCGTGAACGGCTGTGGGCCACTCTCCGTACCCCTGAAGCTGGCGCCCGTGTATTCAAGGAAAATTGACTTTGGATTGAGTTCATACAAAACCAGGGAGCGGGGAGCAATCTTTCTCAGAACTGAAATGAAAAAAACATAATGTGGTTAATATTAAATAAAGAGATTGGGCAACCCTTTCACCCCTTTTCTTTTTTATGGTTTGGACTGATGTGTCCTTGATCAGGGCCTGCTTTGTTTATGATTAATGAATGACTCACCTTGAGCTGCTCTCTGTTTATTCTATACTCATTATGAATTGGAAGAGGTCATGGTGATCTTGGCATCCTCAGGAAAATGCTCAGGAATTTGGGGAAAATCATGCTGATCACTCAGAAGTCTTCCCGGGCTAAATGGATGCCAGGGGAGCATTTTTCCCAGCTTGAGAGGTCCCAGAAAGAATCTCTAAGTTTGTCACCATCCAAAAACCATGTCTTTATGGAGTATCTGCTATATTTCCGGTACTGCTCTAGCCTCACAGAAGGCTTGAATGAAATGAACGCAGCCAGCCCTAACATGCACACAAAACGTGTCACATTCACATTTGACTCTTTGTTCTCCTTGAGGTGCTTCACATTCTGAGTGAGCTTGGACTCGTTTCTCCCCCTCTGTGGCCTCAGTTTCTCTACCTATAAAATTGGGCTTTCTCTAAGGTCCTTTCAGCTCTATGTCCAGATTTCCAGAGCTCTTGGAAACAAAGGCTGTATCTTATCCTTTTCTGGCTCCTGGCGAGTTTGCTGACCAAATGAATGAATGCATAAAAGATACCTGTCCGGGTTCTCATCCCAGTGAGCCTTGTCTCTCTCTAGGGATTGGCTTTTCCATCAGGATAGTCAGGGCTTTGGGTTAGTTGGAAAGAGGATGGCTGGTCCCCAGGAGCTTGTTATTTGGTGTGGCATTCAAGCTACTGATGACTGGAAGCCTTTAGGCAGAGCATCCCCTCTCTAGGTGGGTCCACAGGCTAACCCCTCCCTGGAGACGCACACCTGGTGCAGCCACCTACATTGGTTAGCTTTCTGGCCCTGAATGCATTTGCTGATGTGATCCTGGATTAGCCATCTCGTTGAGTCCTTCCTGCTCTGACATTTTGTCATTATAACAAGGGGGAGAGAGGGGTGTTGAAGTGGACTGTGACTTCCTCACTAAAGTAAAGGTCTGGATTCCCATGAGGGGACCCCCAAGCCCTCTGGGCCAGTGGTCAGGTCCTCAGTCTGTGGTCTATAACTCACCAATTCCCAGAGGTGCTGAGCAGTTCCTGGCCTCCTTGCTCACCTCACACCAACCTGCTCCGAAGGAATGCACAGCCAGAGGTTGTGGAAAAACCCTGGGTTCAGAATGAACGATGTGCAGTCACCCCTGCCCTTCAATTGGGCCTTCAGGCTGGCATCCATAGGGTGGAGACTGAGGGCAAGGTCCCTAGAAACCTAAGGCAGCTGTGCATTGGGGCTGGTAGAAGCCTTTAGAATCAGTATCAAAACATCAGCCCTTCTATCCTGGCTCCCTAGTGGAGATGCTGTTTGCTCTTTTGCAAGCCTCAGGGCCTCTGTCTGTTTTAGGAGAGGCTTAAAATTGACCCATTCATTCGCTCATTCATTCATCCAAGGATTCCAAAGTCAGTGTAGGGGAAGCCTTGAAAGTCCTTTGGCCAAAACACTCTTATTCTCGAGGACCTTCCACAGCATCTCCATCAAGTGTCTGGATACCTCCAGCTTATCTACTGAACTTTTACTATGTGCAGGAACCTGCAAGGTGCTTGGACTATGAGGTTCCTGCCTTGGGCGATTTCAATTGCAAGTCTGCCTAGAATTATTACTGAAGGCAAAATCTATGTGACACCTTGGTGGACCAAGAATGTGGCGTTTGAGGGATGGATTTCCTGACAGAGGGTACGATCTGAGCAAATGTGTGGAGGTAGCCCTGTGCTGAATGTTTGCCTGCAAAGGCGAAGAGCTCAGTCTGGTTGGCACCCAGGCCATTTGGAAAGGTGACTGGGAGGCCTACTGGAAGGTGATTTGAGGCCCCAAGGACTTGGCTAAATCCACTGACCTGAGTTCCCTAAACTCTTCACAGACATTTCTCTCATTTGATCTCTGAAGAAAGGCTGCAAAGGTATAGGTTTGGGAGCTGGGCTGGGCCCCCACCCAGTGAGAAGGGATTCCTCATCATCACATGACCTGTCATCATTCCCAGAGCCAGGCTGGTACTTGCACGTTCAGATTCCAAACCTAGATATTTTCTCTCCTACACCAACAATTTCCCAAACTGGTCCATCATCCAATTCTCCCTGGAGGAATTTAAGAATGCAGAGTCTCAGGTCCCACCCCTATAGAGTCTAATTCAGTTGGTCTGGGATAGGGCCCAGGAATCTGCATTTTCACAAACTCCTGGTCAATGTGATGACTGCTAAACCTGGGCATCCCTGGATGCTGTTTACTCCTGCCTGGATGTCCATGTCTCCTTCTCAGCTTCTTCTTCCTGGAATAGAGGGACACAAGTGCAATCCTCCCTCGTGGGGACTCTGGGGGCTCAGCCGCACCCCCTGAGTTTATGAAGATGCTTTGGATCCCACTTAGCTGTACATTAAATTAGGACCTGGAATTTGACCATAAGACTCTCAAGGTAGCCCTACTATTTTTTGGACAGCTTAGCGCCCTGTTCTTGCCAAAGAGTGAGTTCTATTGGGTCCATGGCCTGCATTGAATTCCTCTAAGTGTATTTTGTGTGTCCACTATGAGAATCACAGCATAACTGCTCTAGCTCTGCAACAAAGAGGCTGAGCACCAGTCTCTACCAGGCCAGCTCCTTGCCTTTTCTTAACCAGCATTTATTTCTGTAAAATAGACTTATCCACACTAGCTGCCTCAGAGGACCACAAGAGGAGTAAATAGAAAATACAGTAAAATGTAGGTACTGTCCTTGGCATCACAATAAGCTTGCAATAAATGTATACATATACATATGCATGCTACTTAAATATGTATATCTTCAAATCCTTTCTTTTTTCCCCATGTGCTTTCATATTTATTCTCTTATATGGACTTCTTAAGAACCCTGATACTTGCTTATCTAGATACTACCTAGCTGCCAAATTTCAGCTTTCTGGATCATCCGTCTGAAACCAAGAAGATTTTTTTTAGAAAGACCTCTAGAGGAATCAAAGGGGATTGCAACTAATTAACTAATTCACAGAAGTCCTTCCCTGCTTGGAAACTTTTGACTCCCACTGTACACTCAGTTTTAACAAGAACTGGTTTCATATAAGAAGTGATTAGAAGGGGTTAGTTAGAGATGAATTGGGTTAGAGATAGGTTCCTTGACAACATCAAGAAAAGACAAGTGACTGTGAGACAGAAAAGACAGATTAAACTTCAAAAAGAGGACAAATTAACTTAGGAATTACTATGGGGCTATTTAGATTAGGGACATCAAGCTGCCTACTTGGTGGTAGCCATGGGACTTCACTGCACAGTCATTTGGGCTAATAATGAGGACTTTAGGATATAGTGGGAAGAGCATACCCTTTTCAGGCAGACTTTGCTGGGTTTGATTCCCACCCCTTACCAGGCCTGTGTCCTGAGGGAAGTTAATCAACCTCACCAGATCCCCTGTTTCTTCATCAGTACAATGGAATAACAGCATCTGCAAGGCAGGGTTGCTGCGATGATTTGAGATAAGGATGTTTGTGAAGTGTCACAGGGCCTGGAACGAGCATTTTACAATGGTGAATTACATTAATATAATACTTAATTTCCAAAGCAGTTCTACAGGCACTTTCCCTCATTTGCTCTCTATCCACCTATCCATTCATCCACCCATCCATTCACCCATCCACCCATCCATCCATCCATCCTTCCATCCACCTATCCACCCATCCATCCTTCCATCCATCCATCCATTCATCCATCCATCCATCCATCCATTCTGTGATTGGCACACCTAGTTAGATAGTAATGAGTAAAATACACAAAAAGTCCTCACCTTCAAGAGCTTAGAGACTGATGGGAATTCTTTGGTTTCTGATTTTCCAACAAATTTGTCTAGAGTGATTTGTACTTCAGCCATTAATCTGTAACCAAGCCTTTCCCTGCTGATGTGCAGGGAAAGCAGCCCAACCCACTATCTGTGCAAGACGGCTGGTTATAAAGCATCTCATCACTTGCTTCCCTTTCCTGACCTATGTTTGGTTGTCACCTCCTCGTAGGACTTCCTGAGACCCTGCTCCTTCCCAGGAAGGTAGCCACAGGGGCGAAGATATAGACAAGGGAAGGTGGTAATGACCCCCATCTATCTCAGTCAAGTTCAGCCCCAGGAGGAGGGCAAATGCCAGCTCGTGTGCACCCAATGTGCCCACCTCATTTCCAGGGCAGGAGGCCAAGGGTGTCCTGACCTGCAGCTCCGTGGCATGTCTGCAGGCTTGGCATGCCTTGATCTGGCCACTGCCTCTCTGTCTTGGGGGCTGCCCAGGGGCCATCACCACAGGCCCGGGCCCCGCCTCCTGCCCTCTGACTGGGGCATTCTTGTGGCCATGCAGACTATGTAACTCTGGCATTAACCCCCTGCAGGGCCAGACTGGATCTGACACTGGGGGGGTGGGGTGGGGAGTGTGGCCTGTGGGTAGCTTAGGGGCCCCGTGATTAAACTCAGGCTTAAGAGGCAAACAATCTCCTTGGGCTCCAGGCTGGTCCATCCCCCGCCCCCACCTCCCTGTGGTTTCTAAGCCTCTGCTGTCATAGAGCATCCCACAGGGCTGTGCTGAGCTCAGGCATCCAACTCAAACTTTGAGCAAATTACTGCACCTCCTGGTGTCTCAGTTTCCTCATCTATAAAGGGGGAAAGGAGTGGCACTTACTGTTCATGAGGATGAGGGTGAAACGAGATACTTGCTCTTTAGTGGGCTCAGTAAGCTGTCAGCAAACACCCATGAAGGTTATTCTTTACGAATCGATCTACTCAACATAGGTCCTCAGCACTGGTCATAATGGATGAGGCCTGGCAGAGGCAGAGGCAGGTTGGGAAGACCACTTAGCCTGGTTGCTGCCCAGTGGCTTGTGGCTTAGGTGTCATGGTCTCACCTGGAGGACCCAGGAAGGCTGCCATGGGTCTGGTCTGTAGCTGCAACCGTTGACCCGCAGAGCTGGGTTCCAAATAACTGCCCCGAGTCCGTGACCGCAGAGCCCATGGAGCAGATGCTATAATGCTCTGCCCTGAGTCCTCTTGGTTCATGGCTCAGTAACAAAATACCACAGATGATTTGGTTTAAAAAACAGAAATGTATTTTCTCAGGGTTCTAGAGCAGGAGTTCTTAACAAGGGGTCCGTGAGCTTGAATTTAAATTCAAAAAAGCGTTATTCTTGTGGGGACTGTTGGTGCAGGTATGATACATTTATTAAATAATACACAGTATAGTATGGACTTAGTAAGGGGTCCGTGGTTTTCACCTGACTGATAAAGGAGTCCGTGGAACAAAAAAGGTTAAGAACTCCTGTTCTAGAGGCTAAAAGTCCAAAATAGAGGTTTGGGCAGGCCTCTGGTGGATGACTGGCCATCCATGGAGGTCATTGGCTTGTGGTGACACATCTCAATCTCTGTCTGGGTCACATGGCCCACTCTTTCTCTGTCTGTGTCCAAATTTTCTCTCCTTATAAGGACACAAGTCATATGGGGTTAGGGCCCACCCTAATCCAACTGGCCTCATCTGAACTAAGAGCATCTTCAAAGAGTCAATTTGCAAATAAGTTCACATTCACGGGGAGGGAGGTATTAGGACTTGATCATGTCTTTGTGGGGGACACAAACTCCATCCCTAAAAGCCCACCTGAGCTCACCTGCAGCTGCAGCTTCTGGTAGGCAGTCAGCAACCCACCCCAAGCATTGGCCTCTCTTTATCTGTCTCAAGCACCAAGGGAGGGTGCTTGGGTAAACGCTGGTGTACGCTCCAGGGGCTGATTCCAAGGCATCTTCTCTAGGACTCCTCCAAGGGTCCCAGTGGAATTGTGCTACAGTTGCTCACAGGTGTACCAACTCTCTGACATACCCTATTTGGGTTTCTGCCTTCCTTGTGTCCCCACTGCCTCACTTGGGCTTCCCCCCACCCGGCCCCTATACCCTCAATAAACTCCTGCCTCCAAATAGGGTCTGTTTTTAGGGGAATATAAACTAAGACAGACCCAAAATGTCTGCTCCAACTTTCCAAGGCGCGGTGTCCCTGATGCGGCAGCTCAGGGCTCCCAACTGGCCACTCTGAGCTGTGTGTGAGGCCGGAAGCTCCCATCACGCTAGGGGTTCCTCCAAGGTGGCCTGAGCTCCTCGTCCCTCCACACCTACATTTTGTGGGTGGGGCCTCTCACCCCAGCCCAGGCCCTGCAACTTCATGGATGCCGCACAGAGCAAGGCCAGCCTGTGAGTCAGCCAAATCCCAGGGTTGACAAACGTGTCTGCAGGGGTCCAGTGGAAGGCAAGTCTTCGGCCCCTTTCCTGCTGCCTCACCAGGCGAGGAAGGCGAAAGCTCAAAGCTCCGGCCCGGGTCCCACTTGGGCCCAACCCCTAGTCTTACCTCTTTCCATATATAGACGTGGGTCCCCAGGAGCCTGAGTTCCTGGCTTTCTAGATGATCATGGGCCACGAAGCTTTTCCAAGCACACAGAGCTGCCCCGTAGTTCACCTGCCTCTTCCTCATATGCCCATTTCACAGTGTTCAGGTAAAGATGCAACATGTTGGGGGTAAGGGTTCGCCCAATAAAACTGTGGGAACTAGAACGAGAAAGGACTTTCATTTCCATGCATGCAGAGATTGTAAACATCTGTGGCTCTGGTTGCTGCCCCCCAAGTCCATTCTCATGGCCGCCCTTGCCCAACAATCCGCCTCTTTCCCTCTGGGCTGGGTGTAACGTTATGTCCAGGGTGGGCCCTGGGGAGACAGGAATGAATGGAGAGACCACATTTCTGCTTTCATGGACCTTCCAGACACATGTGACTTGGTCATAACAGGTTCACTGATATGCAGATCATTTCAGGTAGTCTTGGATGCCACAAAGAAAATAAACTGTGGTCATGTAGGAGATGATGATGGGCGAGGGGAAGGATACTTCAAACGAGCAGGTCAGGGGAGGTTCATCTGAGCAGTGGCCTTTTGAGCAGTGACCAGAATGCCTGGAAGAGTCAGCCACGTGGTCCTGAGACGCTCTGAGCTGAAGGCGCAGCAAGGTCAAAGGCTTTGCGATCCGAGCGGGCTAGGTGTGTCCCAGATCTAGAGCATAGGATGGAATCTGGAGGGTGGGAAAGATGGACTGAGGGGCGTGGCCAGAAGTGGTGTCACCAAGGGCAGCAGTTTAGGTCACGAGAGGGCTGTGGTTCTGTTTTTCGTGCAAGGGCAAAGAGAGGTCGCTGGGGGATTTTCAGCAGGGGAATGACAAGGCCATGGTCTGGTTTGCTTTTCTTCATTTATTTCTTTAAATTGAGCTCTAAATGACAGTCAGGGAGCTTCAAAGTGCACCCATCCTAGTGGACATCTGAAGGAACGTTTGCACACGTATGCACCTGAGTGTGTACTTATGATGCGTCTGCCAAAATAGAAGGTATTTCTAGCACCTTGCTGCTTTGCATTTCTAAAAGGTTCCTCTGGCTGCTCTGTGGAGAGGGTGCTGCAGGGGTCGAGGGATGAAACAGGGAGAACAGTTAGCGGTGACTGCACCATCCAGGCTAGGATTAGGGTGGGTGCAGTGGGAGCAGAGAGAACTGGTGGATGCCAGATGTTCTTTGTTGGTAGAGCTAATGATAGACTAGGATAAGTAAGAGCAAGAGAGGAATCAAGGAGACATGCCATCCCCTAGGCAAAAATGGGGTGGGTTATGGTGCAAGGGGGCCCACAGGGGCAGGCCACGCTGGGGGGAGGGGTGAGACAATCCAGATGGATCATATGGGCACTCCCTGGAGCTGGTTAATCCCGGGATGCCTCCGCCACTGCCCCTGATCCTGGACTCTGAGACGATGAGTCACGGAATGGAGAGATCCGACAACAAACATCCCTGCTTGGCCTAAGGACAGGACCCCTGGCTGGCCTGAAGGCATCTGAGGAGGAGGGGAGGACGGCTTTGGGCACACACTGCTCCCTCTCAGCTGTGTCCCCTGCAAACCTGGGTCACTGGAAGGAGAGGTGCAAGGGGAGGGGACGTCCACTTCTCGCCCAGGAGCCATCTGCTCACTAATGCAACCAGCCCGTCTGTCAGGCGAGGCAAGGAAAAATGACGGGGGCAGCCTAACCACGCAGCCCAGGGAGAGGGGTCTTTGCACCCATGAGGTAATCCCTCTGATGATGTATGGCCCGGAGAAGAGTTGGGTTAATTTCATAATACAGCGTGTGATGGATTAAGGCATGTTAATACCAGGAGTATACATTAAGGGAAATGATCTCGCTGGCATACTAAATGGCAAAATAAAAGCACTTTTAGAAACTTCCATGATTAATTGGTCTGCCCTTTTAGTTCCTTACCATGATAAAATAAAGCTCACTTCTCTTGGTCACCTCCCAGGCAATTCCTCTAAAGCCCCCCAGCCCTCCGAGGCCCCTTGGGGAGGCCAGCCTGGCGAGAGCGCCCAGAACCGCCGCCTTGGCCACAGCCTCATTGCCCTCCTTGGATTCAAGTCAGTATCATCGTCATCATCTTCATCAAGAGACTTTACTGAGCACTCGGTGGGATGAACCAGGGGAGACTGCCAATATTTGACGATTTGGGATGCGACAGAAACAGCATTTTCACACAGTTCAGCCTGAACTATGTGCAAGGCTTCTTTGCAATGAGAGGCAGACAGTGTCTGTGGCCATGCTGGCTGGCACGGGTCACAGCTCCTCGACTGACTGGCTGCATGGTCTTGGGCAAGTTATATAATCTCTTTATGCTGCAGTTTCCTCATCTATAAAATGGGGATAATAATAAACCTATTGGGGTGGGGGCAGATGTGGCTCAAATGGTTAGGTGTCCGATTCCCATATGGAGGGACCTGGGTTCTATCCCTGGGACCTCCTGGTAAAATAAAGAAAAATGTAGAAGATGCGCGGGCATGCCGTCTGGCCCCGCGGAACCACGTAGCAAGATGATGATGTAACAGGAGAGAGACGCAGGGGAGAGAAAAGACGATTCACACCAAAAAACCAGGAACTGAGGTGGCGCAGGTGGCAGAATACCTCTCTCCCACGTGGGAGGTTCCCAGGATTGAATCCCGGTGAACACAGGAAGAGAAGGATGAGAGGAGAGGGCAGGAAACAGACACAGAGAATTGCCCAATGAATGGACACAAAAACAGCAAAAACGGGGGGTGGGGTGGGGTTAAAATAGATTTTTAAAAAAGTAAATAAATAAATAAATCTTAAAAAAACAAATAAGCCTATTGCATGGACTATAAGGAGGCGACTTGCTGAACAAGCGCTCGTGTGGCATTTGCTACATGCCATGCACTGCGAGTGCATGTCCACGGCGTTCAGTGGTACCCGTGGCAGAGAAAGTGCTCAGGAAACATTAGCTTTTGCTGTGCCAGCTGTTTTGAGGGCTCTCAGCAGCCCCATTCCCCAGGTAGGAAAAGTAGAGGCAGCGAGAGTTTGTAAATTCTTGTAGCTCCTGATAAGCTACAGGACTGCTGCAGACAGGCTGACCCCCCTGCTCCTCTCCCTGCCTTTCCATCTCCTTAGGAGGAAATGGCCATTCTGGTTCTGCTAAAAGGTTATGGCAACTCCAGGCTCAAGACAGGAGGAGCCTCTAGGCCTGTGCTTGGACATTCCCTTGTTAGAAGTTGTATTTTTTTCTTAGGAAAGCCTTGTGGAGGCCAGCTTTCCACTATCACAGACCCCCACTCTTGGAGGCAGCTGTGATGTCATAGAAAGAGGGCCAGACCAGAGCTGCGAGACCCAAGAGGAAGGCTCAGCTGGCCACCTCCTCACTCTGAGCCACTGGGAAAGCCACCAGCATGTATTTCTTCATTCCTCCAGGTTGCAATGAGCCATTAAGAAGACAAGGCAATTAAAAAATAAAAAGAAAACAAAAAACAAAAACAAAAACAAAAAACAAAAAGAAGACAAGGCAAGAGGATGCTTCAGAATGTATCAGGTAAAGACAGATACCAGGTAGGACTGATTATCCCTACCCCAACAGAGAGTCTTGCTTGCCATCTAGCCACTTTTCCTTTTACTGTAGAAGGACTAAGAGAGATTCATTCCTAAGGGTAGAGACCATGGTGGGGGGGTGGGGGTGGTAACAGGCTTCTGGCCAATTCTATCTTCCACTCAGGCCTACCCAGTCTCCTGGTCTACCTGACTACATCCACAGTTACCTTCATACAGCTACCTACACCTGGGATGCCCACATGAGTTGGCTTGTCAGACAAATCACCTGTGTTGCCTGAAAACACCTGCATCTCACTGAGCTTTTTGGCCTTCTTATTTATTCATTCATCAACAAGAATTATTGGGTACCTCCTCCATCTTGTGCCAGCTGGGATGCAGCAGGGAACACAATAGAGCAGAGGCAGCCCTTGTGGACTTAATTTGAGTGTCAGTAAACAGACCAGCCATACATTTCAAGGCTTTACTTAGAGAAGATGGGAACAGACTTCTATCTCTAAGAAATATTAACTGAAGGTTGTAAACTCACACTCCCCCTGGGGTTGGGCAAGTAGCATCAATGAAGGAAGCAGTTCAGATGTGGTGCAAAAGGGAGTGGTGAAGACTGTGGCACCAAAGAGCATTTTCTCATCTACAGGAGGTGGCCATTGGTCAGCTCCTGGCTGACGGCCACCACACAGTATGTGGGCCTGGAAGGGTGTATTTTCTGATTTTCCTTGAGAACCTGGAAATATGGATTTTTAAATGAAATTTCCTGATTTTAAAATATTAATGAAAAGCTTTAATTCTGTGCAGGACAAATGAAAGCCATCTGCTAGCCAGACCTGGACCACAGCCTGCCAGTAGGCAACCTCTGGTTTAGAGCATCATCACACACCATTGTTAGCTGGTAGACTAGATCCTTCACTTGAGCACAGCACTTTAAAGTATATATACCACTTTCCCAGAGAAGACCTCATTTGGTGCTCACAACATTCCTGGGAAAGCAAGGCAGTTAACAGATACTCCCTCAACGAGCATGTTCTGAGCCCAGCTATATGCCAGCCATTCTCTTGGGCAAAGGCATACTTGGCAAATGAAGCACAGAGAAGTCAAGTAACTCAAACGTGGTCTGAGCAGTGAGGAAGAAGCTGGGACCAGAACTCAGATTCCTTTCTATATTGAAAAGGATTCCTCTATCCATCAGTGCATAAATCCCAATGGCACAGCACTGTGGTTGATTGGGGACAGAAGCTCTAGAGCTTTACTGCCTGGTTTCCAATCCTGGCTCTGCTGTGCCACCAAGAGCATGTTTCTCAAACTTTGCTCACCACAGTTTCCTCATCTGCAAAATGGCAATGATGCTAATAGTACATATAGCCTAGGGCTGTTAATGAAGCGCTACCACAATGATGCACGTCGGACTTGGTTCAGAGTGGGTTCTTAACGAGTATTGCAATTACCACAGAGAATTTTCCATCTTTGGAAACTGTGTTATTTGGAAAATTTAATGGCATGAGATGATGTCTATTATGCAATGTTAAATGAAAAAAGCAGGCACCAGCCAGACATGTTAACTTTATTTTTGCATACATCGGCCAAATGCTGGAAAGAAATATGAAGGGAGATGCAGCAAAACAGTAGTTATTTTGAGTGCTAGGCTTATGTGTGATTTTAATTTTCTACCTTGTAATTTTGTGAATTTTCTAAATTTTCTACAGTCCTGTATTAATTTAAAAACCAGAGCAAGATAATTTTTAAAAAGTAAGTTCCCAAGCTCTAGAAAAAAAAAATTCAACTTTAATGTTTCCCTTTTCACCCGGCCAACTACTTTCCAGAGAACCTCAGGCCCTCAGAAGTGTGCTCCTGCCCTGGTCTTGAATCCCTGAGGCTGTCAAAAGGGTAGATTCCTGGGCACCCTTCTCTCTGGGGTTCCTGAGGAATGGGACACGACTTCCTGACAGACTCCAAACCAGAAATCACATGATCCAGACCCCAATCCCATCACTTTTCACTTCCAGTGGGTCCCACCAGGGCAGGGGTCTGTCTGTCACAACAAGTCATCCCCCCCCCCACCCTACTTCCAGCCTCTCACCAAGCCAGGAGAGAGGGGAGACCCATGCCAGGGCCATCCTGCCCACTGCTCCAGGGACATGCAGAAGACCTGGCCTCCCTCGACACCTCAGAACATCCCCAGATGATCTGGGCAGGGTATTACCATTTGAACAGTCATTTCCCACTTTCACAGCATTCCTAGGTGTGCCAACAAAGGAAAGGGGATGAGAAAACCTGAAGCCATCTGTCTCTCTTTCAATATTCATATGCACCTATGAATGAATGAATGAAGGCTGCTGAAGGGCTCTTTGCCTTGAAGCAGCGAGCTCCTGAAAGCAAATCTGTTTCCTCTAACTCACTCGCCCATTGGCTGGGAAAAGAAAAATAAACCCATAGTCTGAATGTACTTCTCTTAAAAATATGGAAGATGGGCAGACTGTACAATTAGACAAATATAGCTTTTTGAAGAGTATGAAGTTCTGGTCTAAAATTACATTTAATTATTGTTACATTTCAGACTTTGTAGGAAATAACAGTAGAGAAGTGTGACTTTCAAATTAGCATTTGAAAGTGTCTGTGAGGTAGGTGAGGGTTTTAACAATCCGCGGGGTTTTGAGCCTAAAATTACATGACATTTTTTTGCAGCCACAAAATTAGGTTGATTAGTTATTGTTCAAACTCACCTGTTAGAGAGAAGAATGGCTATTATATTTTACCCCCATGCCCACAAATTTTCTGCCCACCAAAAAATTTTTTTTCCTACCCTTTTTTTTTTAAAGGGCAGACAAAGATTCCGCTTTCCTCCATGCCTTGAACTGGAGATGAGGCCCAACAAGAAATGCAAAATATGAAGGAAGAGTCATTTCGCCTCATTATAGGACAACACCAGCGGCTCTGCTTCATCCCCCTAATTCATTTCTTATAGTTTTTCTTGTCACATCCACTTGCTTTATAGCTTACTAACTTGCAAGTTATAGTTGTAATTTATGGTCAAAATTGAGTGGTAGCAAATCAAGGAATATTTCCATTGATTACCCTAAATTGTCTAATCTCCTGTATGTTTTTAGAACTTGATTGGGTGGTATTTACTGATTGCCTTCATCTAATTTAAAAATCAATCAATAGCAACAATGACTGCTGGGGGATAAATTGAGTCCAATGCAGCCTCACCGCAGCGAGTATCCATCAGCCGGCTCCGCATGCATAATCACATCTGCGGGCGCTTCCAATACGTGAACCAACACGTCCTGGAGCCCCGCGTCCAGAGCAGACGCTCAGCGAAAACTCCCCGTCGCCATCTCATGTCCCTTGCATTGTCTGTTTAGGGTGATTGCCCTCTGCTCAAATGAACATATTTCACGACAATAAAGCTGCAGCGAACAAGATAAAAAAGGGATCTGATTGCATTTCAAGGCTTGCCTGTCCATCTTCTCCCCCCCACCCCACCCCCTCTGAGGATATTAATGGGAATTAACATAACTACAGCCTTTTCTTGTTAATGGCCTGCGCAATCTCAGAGAGAATCGTTCGTGCACTCATTCTCTAATTCATCCGTCCGAAACTCATGGACATCTGTTTTTATTTTCAATCAATGTTCTCTGGGAACTTGGTTTGGACCAGTCATTGTGCAGGGCATTTTGCTCTGTCACGTCATTTCGTACTCACGCACACCCTGGGAGGGTGTTAGCTCCATGGTACAGAGACGAAACTGAGGCTCAGGTGAATGAAATAGCTTGCCCAGATCACGTGACTTTTAAGTAGGAAACCTGGGACTTTGGGCTGCCCCCCATAGCCATGTGCTACCTGCAGGGCCTGGTGGGGCAGGCAAAAGGGACCAAGTCCAAGACCCTTGAGGTGCTGACATCTAGTTGGGAGCCGAACCTGTGTGCAATTTACTCTAAGACGAAGCCCAGCGACATAAGTATTTTAATTGTTTTGCTAGCCTGAGAGCAGGAAGGAAGCAGAAAGAACACATTTTAACTTGGGCACTGAAGAGTCAGAAAGAGCCTGTTATTTATTTGTTTATTTTGGAATGTCTGGGACAGTTGGGTTCCAGGGGGGAGAAAGAAATTCAGATTCCCCAGCAAGGGCAGATCAGGTAAAATTTTTACATGCATTTATTTGTATTGAAATAAAATATGGTTGAGCAACCAGTCCCATTTTGGGACCATGGCCTGGTCAATTGTTCTGGCTTCCCTCTCCACACTCATCAGCCTAAGCAATGTCCAGAAGTAAATGCACTAAGCTCGTTCTTGACATAGGTGAGCACCTTTAACTCCAGACCCTGGGCTTTCAGAGCAAACCCTTCTGAGGTTATAATAAACTTTAGAAAGGCTCTGAAGATGTTAGTTTAGGAAGACTTGGCATCTCTGGAAGGCTTTATAAATTAATGTAAATAAATAAATATTCTAAAGTGCTTAATTTTACTCCAAGTAAAAGTTAGCGCTCACACGTAGAAGCAATTCCAGGTGGCCCTAGCTGCCTGAGAATCTGTGTCAAACTAATTTCCCAAGAAAATTCTTGGGAGTTCTTGGGACCCAGGGAAGCAACAAGAAGCATCTCAACTTGAGTAGACCTACTGCCTCTGTGAGAATCAAACCCACAAAGCTGCTCAAACCAGCTGATGATCTTCAAGCCATCAGGCCCAAGGAACTGGCTTCATAGGCAGGAAAATCCGATGCCAATGGGACAGCCCCACAAGCCACTTTGTTGTAGTTCAAAGGGAATCAGCTACCTTGCAATTAAAATGCTGAGCAAACACAGAGAGTGATACGTAGACCTTGGGGTTTGTAGAAACCGCAGCAGTTTTCCACCCTGTCCAATTAGACCATTAGATATCTTAGGGCATGACAAAACTCTTTCTCAACTAAAATGTGATTTGACCTTGTAAGGAAAGGGAGATTTGGAGATACAAAAACACATAGGAGACACACAGGGAAGAAGGCCACGTGATGGAGGCAGAAACTGTCGTGATGCAGCTCCAGGCCAAGGACGATCAAGGGGTTGATGGCAACCACAGACGCTAGGAGACAGGTAAGTCCACCTCAGAGGCTTCAGAGGGAGCAGAACCTGCTGGCACCTGGATTGCAGACTTCCCATTCCCTGAGCAGTGAGAGAAGACATTTTTGCTGTTTTAAACCATCTTGTTTGTGGTCATTTGTTGCAACAGCCCCAGGAAAGAAACAAACCCCTCAAAATAGAGGGTTTCATGTATCCAGCTCATACTTCCCCTTGTGCCCTCCTTCCTTCTCTGACACATCCCTTTGGCTGAGATGGCTGGTTGTTCGAAATAGCCGCTCTCCCCTTTCTTCCTTATTAATAAACCCTTAAAACTTAGCTGGCACAGAAAAAGACTACATTGTCCATCCTGCCTTGCAGGTAGGTATGGTCAGGTGACTAAATTCAGCCTGTGGGATATAACTGAAGTTTGCAGAGCTGCTTCTAGGAAACTTTATTTTTTTAAGAGTTGGTAACCACACCGAAACCAGCATGCCAATGTTTATAACAGCTTTATTCATAATCGTGAAAAACTGGAAAGAACCTCGATGTCTTTGCAACATGATGAGAAATCCTCTTTTACCTCTGTGGGCTTCCTTCCAAAACCCATAATTCCAGTCTAATCATGAGAAAAACATAAGGCAAACCCCACTTGAGGGGCCTTCTGCAAATATCTGACCAGCACGCCTCAAAGTGGCCAAGGTCATCAAATACAAGGGAGGCCCGAGAAAGCGCCATAGCCACGAGGAGCCTGAGACATGACGGCTAAAGGTAAGGAGGTGTCCTGGATGGAATCCTGGACCAGAGAAAGACTTTAGGTAAAAACTAAGGAACTCTGAGGAAAAGTATGGACTTTAGTTAGTGATAATGTATCAATATGGGTTCATTAATTGTGACAAATATATGGTATTAATGTAAGAATGAATAATAAATGAATCTGGATGTAGGAGTTAAGGGAACTGTTTGCATTCACTTTCCAAATTTTCTATAAATCTAAAAATCATTCTAAAATGAACACTTTATTTAAAAAAAAAAAGACTGGGAAGCCAGTGTAGCTCAGTGGTTGAATGCCGGCTTCCAACTTACGAGGTCCAGGGTTCGATCCCCAGGCCCAGTACCTCCAAAAAAAAAAACAAAAACCTTTTGTCCCTTCATTTTCCTTCCTGGAGCACGGGTCTGTTGGCTGCCATCTTGGAACATGAGGACCAATCAGCACCTGCGACTCTACAGATGGTGGGGCAGTGAGCAGAAAGGAGCCTGGGTCCCCGAGGACTTCATGCAGCTGAGCAGCCACGCCAGGCCCGGACTGCTGACTTCCCGGCTTTTATGTAAAAGAGAGATAAAGTCAGCTCTTGTCTAAGTCTTGTTATTTTAAGTCTTAGTTTCTCACAGCCAAATCCAATCCTGACAACTGCTTGTTTTTATCTGGGTCCAGGTCTCCTGGGTGGAGATCCAGGCTGCTCTGTGGGGATGGGGGCCCCAGGCCCATCCCCAACCCCAGAGGCCCTGGAGGCACTCCTGCTTGCAGCCTAGGATGGAGACCTCTGCTCTGTGGCATTGTTATCACGACTAGTCTGTTCCATGCTACTCTACTGATCATGCAGAATCTGAGAGCTGAAGTGCCCCCTGGGATGGCCCCACACACCATCCTCATTTTACAGTTTGGGAAACTGAGGTCTCAGGAGAGAAGTAGGCGGGGTATCCTAGAGCTGGGGCCAGAACCGGGTTCTCAAGCCTCCTGATATCATCATCTTTCCGCTATACCAGTAGTTTCTGGGCTGGTTCTAGGGACCCCAAGCCATTCTGCAGAGATGGGGGTGGTGGAAGGGGGAGTGGCCGGATGGGCAGGGCCAGGTGGGGGGGAGGCACTGGTTTTCCAGCCTCAACGTAAGTCAGAGCAGCTTCTTTTGTCCGTGTCGCAGATTGAATTGCTAAGATTTCCTTTTTTTTTTTTTTTCCAAAGAGGAGTCTGATGACAAAATCATCATCATCATGATATATAAAACTTACTGCACTCATTATTTCAAGTTGGTGCTGAACATACCTATTTATTGAGCATCTACTGTGCCAGGGGAACTGTTACTAGGCCATCAGCCTGCATTATTTCATTATTTCTTACCACAAATCGTCAGGGTAGGTCTTAGTAGCCTTAGTTTCCACATGGAGAAACAGGTTCAGAGAGGTGTAATAACTCACCCAAGGGGACCCCAGATTTGCCGGATCCAAGGCCTGTCCTACCCATTAAAGGAAGTTAGAGATCCCGCTCCTTGCCTAGAGAGGATTTGCCGTGTGGTCTTGCAGGTCTGTTGCCTTCAGTGCCCCTCAGAGTCTTGTAACCCAAAGGGGTGGTGTCCGATCTATGGGTAGCTGCAGAACTCTGTAACTCCACCAACCGGGGAACAGAGAAGGAAGAAGCCAGTTCCCGGGGAAGCCTGGAGCCTGCCCTGTTGTCACCTCTTCCCTCCCGAGCCAGCCCCAGTCCCAGCTGCCAGCACCTCTGGGTGGTAGCCACCCATCTATCTTCCCCCCGCCCAGGGGCTTCTGCAGAAGGGTCCCTCTCCTGATCTGTCACAGCATTGCCAGCTCTTGTGGACACCCAGCCTGGAGGGGTGTCCATTATGAGGACATCCGTCCATCCATCATCAAGGGGCGTGCCCATCACTTCCACAAACTCACCATCACGACGTCGGGGCAGGCATCGTTTTTAAAGAATTGAAAGGAGGCCATTACCATCATTAGGCCCACCTGCGAGAGCCTCTCTCGATGATGGAAGAGGAGCGGGTCTCCGGCCTTCTCCGCGGCGGGTCATTAGTTAAAAGGGGAGCGTGGGGGTGGGGGTGTGCTGGGGCAGCAGGCCAGGCCCGGACCACGGGGCTCCCGTTGGAGAAAGGAGTCGGAGACAAATGATTCGAGTCTGAATTCCATATACACCGGAGATTGCTTATCGATCCACATCAGAATATGCGGGCTGGCCCCGGGGACGGCCGAGTATTTTCCCAGGGAGTTAATAACGTGGCAGCTGAGCTGTCTTGTCCAATTCACTGAAGCCAGGCCCCTAATCAGGACCGAGTTTCTTATTTTGAGAATTCTTGCCACTTCTGTGTGCAGCCTCTCTTCCACTCTGCCGGGCCCCTGTCAGTGATTGAAATGACAGCCCATGGATGGGGAGGCTAATCAAATTGTTTATTATCGACCTAAATCAATATGTATAGATTGTCGAAACATCACTGTCACACCGCCAAAAAGTCATACTAATAATTTCCTGGCTGTAGATGTAATCCAGCCGCAATTCCTCCAACTTGAATTACATCTGAATTTAGTGGGGTAAAAACAATTATAACGGGGAGGGGGCATGAGGGGGCCCTGCTCTGGGAAGCATGTTTACACAACTCAAAACAACTGCTTTAGGTATTAATGATGAAATGTCACGTTGGCTCGGCTTAAATATTATGTGTCCTCAGCTGGGGAGAGAGATGCAAACCTGCCTGGGGGTCAGGGGTTGGGGGGAAAGATGAGAAAGAGCTAAGAGATTCCTTCTCGGGGGCTTGGGCTCTGCTCATCCGCTCTGGGGTGGGAGCATGGGAAATCAGGACCCTCCGTGGGCTGGGCCCGAGGCAGCTGAGAGTCCGGGGGCCCAGATCCCAGGCCCCGGCTATCTGTGGTGTGGATGTACTGGGAAGACCCCTGCCTGGAGACCACCCGTGAACACTCACTCCCTTTTCCTCTGGATTCAGTAACCGAGCTTGGCTTTGTTACTTCCTCAAAGGACGGTTAGAGCAGGGGGAGAGGAGAATCTGAATCATTAACACAGTTGTTCACTTTGGATGCGTAGGCACCCCAGAACCAGGCCCCTGTTCACCAACACAGACTCTTGTTAGAAGGTGATGCCCCTCTGGGTGGACGAATTAGGAAAGGCGCCCTCTCTGGGCAGATGCAGTCTTGCAGGTAAAGGACTCAGCAAGACAAGCTTTGGGGGATCACAGCCCCTCACCCTCCTGTACATGTCACAAATCGAGCATCTGAACACAAGAGCCTGTCTGCACCGATCCCTGGGGGCTTCCCCTGAATGAATTCATTTAATCCTTAAAATAACCCCAGGAGAAGTTGATACTATTGTTATTCCCAATTTCCAGATGTGGAATCAGAGGCAACTTGCCCAAGGTCACGGCAGAGCCTGGAGCTGAACTCTGGCAGTCTGCGGCCAGATCCCAGGCTCTTAACTTGCCTCTTTGATTTCCTTGCTGGGTCAGGGCTGGCTGTAGGCAAATCTGTTAAGGAGGCAGAGCTGAGTGTCCACCTTGCACGCTGCCCCCTTTCCTAACGTCCCCAGCCTGCTACCCGCCCCGGGCTCGCGCTGCAGGTCTAACTGGCCTTGTCACTGTGGGTTCAGGCCAACCATTCTCCCGTTCTCCTCTCTATAAAATGGGAAGAATGATCCCTGGAGGTCTGCCTCCTGGGGGCATTGGGGAGAGTTGGAGATGAGCTGGGGGGATTAGCAAGCAGGGACCCCAGAGCAGAAGGAGACAGAGCGACGCAGCCCAGTTGCTCTGTTGTCACCTTGGGGCCCTGGCATCTGCCCCTTGAGGGAAGGCGAGTTCCCTCACTCAGCTGTGATAAGAAGGCCAGCTTCAGTGGAGTGCCCCCTCCCCAGCTCTCATGCACCTGTGGGGCCCAGGTGCTTTGCCCACACATTGGAGGTTGGGGTGGCCTCCAAACTGCTGGTGCTCACCTTTGTGAGGAGGGCTGCACACACCCTTTGGAGGCTGTCATCTCTTTCCAGCGCCTCCCACTGGCACATGTGGTATGCCCCTTGTACTCCAATTCCACGGAACTTCCTCCCCCACACAGCCCCCACTAACCAGGGTCAAACATGACTGGTCTTTTACTGTCGGCCTCCACCTTCCTAGAAACTGGACACAATGTCCAAATTACATCTTTGTCCCTGGAAGCAACCCGGAACGGCGCATGCTCGAATTGGAGGGCGGGATGTGGAGGGTTGTTTCAGGGAGAGCCCCGACTCCAGGCAGGCATCTCATGCGAGCTGCGGGGCTGACGTCTGCCCCAGCCCTGCCTTGACTCCTGCATGCAGCTGGAAAGGGGAGCGGACAGGCCACGATCCCGGCCCCAAAGCTCACCGGCAAACTCCGTGGATAGGCCACGCTCCGCCACATGGGCTCCAGCGTGGGTGTCTTCTGTGCAGGCAGAGGTTGTAGTCGGCAGCAGAGAGAAGTGCCGGCAGACTTCCAGAGATACTTTGGTCCCCTGACAAACCTCAGCAATTACACAGCCTCTTCCAGTCTTAAAATGCAACCTGCTTCTGGTTTCCCCCTGCCTGGCTTGAACAAATGCCGTATGCTGAGAACCAATTGTTTCGAATCGTGTGTGCTTTTCAGTGATACGTGGAAAATCACCTCTCCGCTGCCTCATGCTTTACCCTGGGAGGAATCTGAGACTCCCCAAAGCCCGAGTTCACTATGCCTTTTCACAGCCTTTTAGGTTCGAGCGGGTTCTAAACTTGGCAAACACATTTACCCTGTCCCTAGAAGGAAAAAAAAATAAAAACCCTCCAGCAAAAATACATTACACTGGGCATTATATTTCAGTGACGGAAATAACTCATTTTCATGACACACTATAATAATAGCAAATTATGGTACACAATGAATCCATTCTCATTAAAGTCTGTATGGAGAAAAGCAAAGAATACAAAATGTATACAATTGTTTAAAGGAAAAATGCCATGTAATATAAAAGATATTCTAATCGCTATTTCTAATTACAAAGAAGAGAAAATCACTAAAAAAAAAATTTTACGGCATCTAATTACAAAAAAAAGAAAAAAAAGCCAGAACCACAAAATAACTCTCTAAAATTAATAATGAAGGGGGACTTCAAATGACTGTAGTTTCTCAAAATTGCTCGTCCTCCAATCAAAAAAATGTAAAGGGAAGAGTTGGCAGAGCTGTGTGTGACCTCAGATTTCAGAGCGATTCTTTGCGTGGGGTTGAGGTGTGACCTTCTCATAGCTTCCCTGCTAGGTTCATCCTCAGATGGTCCTGCTTGTTAGTATAGTTACCTTTGCTTTCCCTGGAGATAACAAGGCTCAGAGAGACTTGGTAACTTACCCCAAATCTAGGGTAACCATACAACCTGTGGTCAGCACTGGGACAGTGCCATTTATGCCTATTGTCTTATCATCATTATCATCGTTCATAAGTGACCATTTCACCAGTTGGGACAGTATATTCCATGGTCTCCCAAGAAGGCTGAGAGTCAGGATTCGAACCTGGGCCCTTGCTTTCAAGATCTGGGGCTTCTGTGTAACGGAAGGGTTCTCTCTGAGCTGTGTGAGGGTGCCGAGATACTGCCTTATCGTCCTTGTGTGAGCATCTCTGATGTCATCAGCTGAAGGAAGATACCTTGAAATGTCCCCTTTTATCTTTTCTAAGAACCCTCCTTCTGCAGGATCAGTGGTGGATCAGAAGGCTGTGAAGCAGGCAGGAGGGAGACCAGCAAGGAGGCACGCGGCCATCCAGGCATGGATGATGAAGACAGGAACATAACAGATGAAGACAGTGGGGTGAGGAGAGGGAGGCGGGGGAGAGGTGGGTGGGTTTGAGGCACACTTAGTAGGCAGAATCCCCAGGGCTTGGTGACACACTGGAGGTGGAGATGGTCCCCAGAATTCTGGGCATCTGGGTGGGTGGTGGGACCACCAATTGAGAAGTAGAAACTGGAGTTGCAGGCTGGAGACCAGGAGGGGATGCGGGGGGTGGGAGATTGGTACATGTTGAGTTTACTGGTCAAACTCTTCATGATGTCTCCACTTGAAGTCTAGAAGGCAGCTCAGACTTGACTTGCGTCAAACAGTGCTCTTGAATAACTTCTTTCTGCCCCACCACAAGCCTGCCTCTGCCCCTTTGGTCACTATCTCAGTTAATGGCCACATAACTCTACCCAGATACTCAGGTAAAAACCCAAAGGGTCATCCTAACAATTATTTCTTGACTTTACATGCGACATCTCATCTTTGAGGGAATTCCGTCAGCGCTTCCCTCACAATACATCCAGAATGCAGCCACCTGCCACCTCCTCCACTGCTCCCTCCATGTCCACGCCATGACCACAGCCCACCTGACCACTGCAGCAGCCTCCTAAGTGGCCTGCTGGCTTCCATCTCACCTTCCAGAGTCTTCTCTTCATGGAGCAGGTAGAGTGATCTTTTTACAACATAGACCAGAGTATGTCCTGGCACTGTTCAAAACCCTTCAATGACTTCCTCTGTCACCAGAATAAAATCTGAAGTCCTCGCCGTGGCTCGTGAATGGGTCCCTGCTCAGCCATCAGTTGGTAGGTCCAATTCCTACTTCTCCTCCGTCATTCATTTCCAGATACTCTGCCCCTAGACAAGCCAGTTCCTTCCTGGGGCTTTTGTGTAACCTAGAACGGTGGCAGCCAGTAGTCTGCAGGATTCATACCTGCCTTTGCCTCCTTCAAGTTTCTTCTCAAATATCAGCTCCAGCCAGCACCTCTCCCAGCTACCCTGTCTCAAAAGCTTGCAGCTCTGTCAGCCTCCTGCTTTGCTTCTTTGTCTCCCTATAGCAAGGGTCGTTTTCATAGCCATTATCATTGCCTGAAATTTTGTTTTTCAAGCCCTGTTTAATATTTGTCTCTCCCGCTAAGCTTCTGAAGATGGTGGTCTCTCTGCTTCGACCTGGCATAGAGCAGCCACAATCCAGGAAATATGTGGACTACAAGCACTATTCCGTTTAATCCTCCAAGTAACTCTGCGATAATAATAATAAAAGCTGACAGTTGTGGTGACTTTACTCTGTCAGGCAGTTTTCTGAGTGCTTTCCATGTGTTAACTCGTTTAATCCTCACAACTGCATCTGTGTCCCCATTTTATAGATGAGAAAGCCAAAGCACAGAGAAGTCGGGGAACCTGCCTAAGATCACACAGCTAGCAAAAGAGTCAGGATTGGGGCCTGGCAGCCGGATCCAGAGGCCCTTCACCCTGGCCCGAGGCTGACTCCGAAAGCATGAGTGACTCGGCTCACGGCGTCATAGCAGCACCAGACCTCATGTTGCCCCTCCCTCAGCCCCCAACATGCAGCTTCCCCCCCCACCCCCTTTTCACCTCCATCTGCATTTGTTTCACCAGGGATCTCCTAGAAAGGGTCCACCATGGGACTGGAATTGTCTAAGGAAGTTCTGAACAAAGGCAGAATGGCAACGAGGGGGTGGGATGGCAGTGGTGGGCATGGGGAACAGAGTCTGCCAGCCTCAGCCCTGGGCACAGCTTCAAGGCCACAGCAGAGGTAAGATTTGACATGCTCCTGCCACCATTCCCTCCTCTGCCTTTTCTCGGAATCCCTGAGCCTGGTGCCCTGGATCCCACTTTAATCAAGACCCTCTGTTACCAGCAAGAAATCGGAGGCTTGGGGACAAGGCACCTTGTAACCCATCTGGTTGTTTAATGTGGTTGAGCATTGTCATTTATTTTTATGGAGAAACTTCAGTTGATGATCACCTTGATGAAACAAGACAAGCAAGGCTATCTGGTAGGATGATTTGGCACATGGGATAGCCTGCCTTGCTTTGCATCTGCTTCGAGGTCTTTCCTTTCGACTGCAAACCCCCTGAGAGTAGGGGAGGGGTCTTTTATATCTATAGTCCCCTTGACATCCAATGTTAGGTGCAGTTGCATTTCACTGCTGATTTGGCATTCGTTGTTTACGACATGCAGCCAGCTCCTCTGGCAAAGACCGTGCAGTTGTTACAGAGACCCTGAGTTTCTTCAAAGACCCCTCTCTCTGCCTCATTGGCTACTTCCTCCAACCCTCCCTGCACCAGGTGATGACCTGCCCTCCCCTCACCCACCCACGTGCTTCTGCAAGATGATCCTGTCCCCTGCTCACTACCTGGTGACAAAATATTGCTTTACAGCGATAAGCATCTCGTAAGACAATATTTGGAAAGTTATTATCGCAATGTCTCTTGTTGAGGACATGGAATGATAGCACACAAAGCCGGATCAGCCGTGGCTGTGGCCAGCAACGCGGGCAGCCGGGGACAAGACAGATGAGGTATCGGGAGGCTCGATCTTCCAGTGATTTGCCATGGATTGGTCTTTGCATGCTGATAAGGTCTAATCAAAACCTAAATGAAATTTAGCAGTGGGGATGAGAGCAGGGGCCCAGGGAGGAGAGAGAATTTGAGTGGTGAAGCTTGGGTAACACGATTTCCAATGCTGAATGAATTTCTTCAGAAGGCTGTTAAAGTTTACCCAGCCTGCTGCTGGGCTGGGGCAGACATTTCTTTTGGTGACTGGGGCCATATGTCTTAAGCCAACAGGTTCTCTGGGCTCAAACTCCAGGGAAGGTCCAGCAATAGGGGATCCAAAACCTTTCCTTGTCACCTCACCTCTAAGCAAGAGCAGGAGCCTCCACCCTTCATTTCCTGCCTCAGGGTGCCTGTTGACCACTGGTCCTGTCTAAACCACACGTTTCACAGACTCTGGAGCAGGGTCTCTCCCCCTCGGCGCTGCTGACATTTTGGGCTGGAGAATTCTTGGTGATGGAAGCTGTCCTATGAATTGAAAGATGTCCAGCAGCCTCCCTGGCCTCTACCCACTAGATGCCAGTAGCACTTCTCCCTGTGCCCCAGCTGTGGTAACTGAAAATGTCTACAAACATTTTCAAACGTTCCCTGTGGGACAAAACCAACCCCGGTAGAAAACCATTGCTTTAGAGTGACAAAGCATCTCCACTCCCACTATCTCACCTGAGTAGTGCAGAAATTCTGGCTGGGAGTTTAAATATTGAAACTTCCCTGTTTTTAAAGAATGTTTTCACTGGGGTTCAGGGAGGGTGAGTGAGCTTTGCTAGGTCAAATAGGAGCCGAGTGGGCAAGTCAAGCCACAGCTTCCATTTGGTCTGACTCCAACTGCCCCTTAAGCAGTGGGCCTCCTTCACTATCTCACCAACTCGTACTGCTCTCACATCCTACCTTCTCACAGAGGCCAACGATTCCACCTGCAGAGTTTTATCCTTTTGACACAGGGACATCATGAAGCCATAAGCAGGAAACAAGGGGAGATAGCAACCCAGAGCACTTTCTGGAAGTTGCTTGCTGGCCCCCAGGTGATCAGAGCCGTCTGCCAAGCTGAGTCTTTCAGAGTCGGCCTTGATCTTCATCTTCCCTCTCAAAGTGGAATCTAAATCCTAGAAGAGAGAAAAGGGCACAAAATGCCTCGGAATCCTAGGGGGCACTGCTCAGTCAATGTAACTTGAATTGACTAGGTCCCCCTGAGAAAGGGCACAAGAGAGGCTCTTCGGACGCTGGTAATAGTTGAGTTACCGGTAGTCACCAGAGTGGGCAGCAGACACCCAGGTGTGCTCACTTGTGATCATTCACTGAGTTATACCAGGGGTTGACAAACTATGCCTGTGGGTCAAATATGGCCTGGAGCCTGTTCTTGCAAATAAAGTTTTATTGGAACACAGCCACAGCCATTCATTTACAGATGGTCTATGGCTGTTTTTACACTGTAAAGGACAGGCAGCACCTGCAAAGTCTAAAATATTTACTATCTGACTCTTTACCGAAAGTATGCCATCCCTTGGGTTATACATTTATGATATTTGCCTGTTTCTGTATGTATATTGTATTTTGCATAAAAAGAAAGTAAAACAAAGCAAAACGAAGACGACATCTCTTCCATCAAATAAAAGAAGAAACAGTCTCATTTTATAGGTATATAGACTGAGGTCAGAAAAAGAAACTCTCTTGGCCTCATGGCAGAGAAATTGCTAGAATCACAACTTCCACCTCCTGATCCAGTGCTTTCTCCAAAGCCGCGTATTAGCAACATCCCATAGCTATTGAGCGTGTTTGTCTGGTTTGGTCCAGACTGAGATCCTGGCTCCTCTGCCTGGGCTCTGGTGAGGCTTGTAGTGGGAGGAGCTCTGGCAGCTCTGGCTGGAGGGAGTGAGGGCTTCAGATGGGCCCTGTTCACTCACCATGGATAGAAAAAGTTGCCTGAGACCAGTCACCCCCAGAACTTGGGACCCCGGGGAAATTGCCAAGGTCAAGCAGATTTGGGTTAGCTCTTTGGAAGGAGGAAGATGGCTCACAAACACAGGGCCACTGGGAAGGAGGTCATGCCAGGGGCATGTTCTCTGTTCAGCAAAGTTGGGGAATGAGGAGCCTTTCTGGTGGAAAGTGGAGCTTGGGGGCACACAGCATGCTGTTAGGGCCGGTGAAGCCTACATTTCATGCCAGGACTGAGGCTGGGAGGCAAGGTGCCCACTCTCACTTAATGCTCATGGTCCCCTGGCTAAGAGGGATGCACAGCCATCCTCATCTTTCCCATTTTACAGTGAGGAGATGGGGATTCAGGGAGGTAAAGGACTATCCCTAAGTGTGGAGCTGGAGTTTGGACCCTGCAGTTGAGCTGGGATAGTGAGGTGTGTTGATTTATCACATTCTCATGAAGACAATAAGGGATGTCTTCATGGGAATGCTGTTCTTAGTTGTTCTCTAAGTGTTTGGACTCTGCCGTGTGTGACTGAAAGAAGATGGCAGCTCTTATGTCCCAGTTCCTATCCCCATAGGGAGTGACGTTCCAAATTTCACATCAAACAGGAACCAAAGACGTTCTTCTTTCAGGATTACCTTGGCAAGGTCAAAACTATCCAAAGGGCAGTTAGAAAATGCAAATCCTGTGTGCACTCCTCCCTTGAGTATTTTTCTAGATCAAGAGAAAGTGAAAAACAGCATACCGAAACAGGGAATTGGGAAGGACGCTACACCTACTATACAGAAGAAAGAGTTCAATTTATTGTATAGAAAGTACTAGGAAAAAGAAGTCCAGAACAAAAGCTGGGCAGCTTTCAGAAGGTAGAGACTTGTTTAGGTCTAATAATAAAATGTATCAAAATAACAGAAATCTAAGGCAAAAATTATCCAGTTTCATGCTGAAATAAAATTGAGGTTTTAATTGCCCAAGTCATCTTCTAGTTCTTATTCATGTGCCTGTTCTGTCTTCACATATTTATAGAAATATAGTCAAGATTTTTTTTATTTTTACATTTCCACTTAACATTATACCATATATTGATTCTTCCATTCTGTTAGTCCTTTTTTCCTACCTTGTGATATTTAGGTTTTTTTTATTAGAAAGTTGTGGGCTTACAGAAAAATCATGTACCAGATACAGGGTACCCTATTATTAACACCTGGCTATATTTAGTTTCACATTTAGTTATAGAAATGTGAATGCACATGTTTTCATTTCATTCATCCATTCAGTGGGCACATATTATTGACTGCCTGATATGTAGCTGGCACTGTGCTAGACATTGGGGAACTTGCAATGGTTCAGGCGGTACCCAGACCTATTAATCAATCTCTGGAGGGCAGGACAGGCATTGGTAGCTCTGCAAGCTCCTGGGGTGAGTCCACTGTGTGGCCAAGGTTGAGGATCATGGGACTAGTAAGAAAGGTCAAAATCAACTGATTGTTAATTTCTTAGTGATGAGTGCCATTAAGAAGAAGAAACGGATGGTTGGAGAATGTGACAGACTGTCTTTTCTACAAATGACCACAGCAATATTTCTAGTCCCACATACTTTCAAGTTTTGTGACTCTCCAAAAAGAAATGGGGTCTCCGTCCACTCCCTCAGACGTGGGTGGGCTGGTGATTACTCTGTCCAATAAGAAGGTAGAAGAGATGCCACGGGATTTTTGAGGTGAGGGCATAAAAGCCATCCAGTTTCTCGGGGTTGCTCTCCCTCTTGGGTCTCATGGCCTTTGAATCCAGCCACCATGCTGTGAGGAAGCCCCAGGCCCATGGAGAAACCCCACACAGGAGTGTGGCTGACTGCCCCAGCTAAAGTCTCAGCCTGCAGACAGCATCAGCCCCCAGACGTGTGAGCGAAGGAGCCTTCTGGTGACCCCAGGCCCCAGGCTCCGAATCTTCCTGCTGAGGTTCCATTCATTGTGGAGCAGAGGCACTGTCTCCCTTGGTGTCCCATCTGAGTTCCTGACCCACAAAGTCCATGAGCACAATGAGTGCTTGTTTCACACCATTGTTTTGGGGTGATTTGTTACATGGTCTTAGTAATTGGAACAAAATAGATAAAAGGGGGCTTAACTTTTCCTGGAAGGTTGGAAAATATTTCCCTGAGAAAGTAAAATTTAAGCTGAATATGCAAAATGGATCATGGACCAAACCTAAAAATTAAAACTATAATAATTCTATGAAAAAAATCCTCATAGCCTTGTAGTAAACAAAGATTTCTCAGACTGTAAAGCAAAACCTAGACAAGAAAAAAATGATAGTCTTCATCAAAATTAAAAACTTCTGCTCTTTGAAAGACACCATTAAGAAAATGAAAAGCCAAGCCACAGATTGGGAGAAAATATTTCATACAAATATCTGACAAATTACTTGTATCCAGGATATATAAAGAATTCTTACAATGCAATAATAAGACAAAAGACTTAATTTTTTAAAATGGACAAATCTGTTCAATCTAGAAAGGACATTTCACCAAAAAAGATATGCAAAAGATATGCAAATAAGCACATGGAAAGATGCTCAACATCATTAGTCATCAGTAAAATGCAAATTAAAACCACAATGAAGTACCATTACACACTTCCAGAGAGACTAAAATTTTAAAAAGACTTGATAATACCAAGTGTTGGCAAGGATGTGGAACAACTAGAACTCCTGCACACAGCTGGTGGGAATGCAAAATGTTACAACCACTTTGGAAAACACTTTGGCAGATTCTTATAAAGCTAAGCATATGCTTACCATATGAGTCAGTGATTCCACTTCTAATTATTTACCCAAGAAAAATGATGACATATGTCCACACAAAGACTTGTATATGGATGTTCATAGCAGTGTTATTTATAATAGCGCCCCCTGCAATCAGTCCAAATGTCCCTCATTAGGTGAATAGATAAACACTCCTATAATTTGTCCTTGTGATGGGCTTCTACTCAGCAATGAAGATGAGCACACTCCTGATATATGCAACATGGACAAGTCTCAAAGACATAATGATGAGTAAAAGGAGCTAGACACAAAGGAGTACATACTGCTTGATTCCATTTAGATGAAATTCTAGAACAGACAAAATTAATCCAGAATGACAGAAAGCAGACTAGTGGGGCTGGAGGTAAAGGAAGGGATATTGAATCCAAAGGGACATGAAGGACATTTCTGGGGTGATGGAACCACTCTACATTTCGATTGTGGTAATGGTTAAGATGGGTATAAAATTGGTCAAAACTCATCAAACTGTACACTCGAAATGGGTGCATTATATTGTATGCCAATCATACCTCACTAAAATTGATTGATTAAAAAAGATGACTAAGCTGATCCAAGAAGTAAGTGGAAGACCTGGGTTTTGTAACCAAAATGCAGTGTGTGTGTGTCCTGGGTCTCCATGTGGTGACTGTAAGGGGGCCCCATCCTGACTTCTCAGAGGATCTGCCTGCACATGCATGCACACACATGTACTCCCATTGGATCACGGGTGGTGGCAGTTCCTCTGGCTGCCCACTTGCAGAGAAGTCTGTCCATCCTGGCACCCAACTGCAGAGCATGCTGGGAATTAATGGAGGGCAGCATGAGAATACCTTGGCCACAGGAGGGGGAAGAAGGCTTATCTGTGGCAGAGAGCAGGAGGCTGGGCTAGGAATAACTCCTGTTTTCAGCTGGTCGGAACTGGAAAAGAGAGAGACTGATTTTCCATTTACAGTAATGTTATAAATTTTCTTATTTCAACAAATGAATTTAAAGTTTTATTTATTTGTGGGAACAAGTTTCTTTAAAGAGAAATGACAATCCAATAGTATTATAGGAGGCATGTGGAGGTAAGGAAAACAGTGAGGATGGCACACGGAAGTTTGGGATCCACTGTTTCCATCAAGATGGCCCCAGAACAGACCAAGAAGAAGAAAGAACCAGTCTCTAGGAGCTTCTACAATGGAATCTGATCTAACAGGATTTCTCACTCCTTCCAGTGGTTTCCTGGGCAATGAATTGAACCAGTGCTCAACAAATTGCCTTTTTTTTCACATAAAAAACCTGGAGAATGTATTTGGATCCTGGAAGATTTTCTGGGAATTAAGAACTGTATCTTGACAGATCCATGGTTTCCCACCTCCTCCCTTCACCTCCCCCTACCCTTTATCTATTCTGTATTGTGCAGCTGCTTTCTAGCTCAAGGTAGATATATGTGTGTTGTTGCACATTTTTCTGGAAACTTGTTCCTGAACTGTAGTCATAACTCCCAGTAACAATCCGTTCCTGCAGTTCAGAGATCTTTTATAAGTCTATTTTAGGCATTTGATTATTGCCTGACTAATAATAGGGACCTGTTTTGTCAAAGAACAGACTGGAGGATATAGTGTAAATCGTAGCGTATAATTGCTCAGTGACTGCCATTGAAAATTCCTAGTTACTGGAATAAGAAAGCTTCTCTCTTAGGTGCGAGTAGCTATTTTTTCATGTAATAATAATTAGGCTGTGAGGAAGCAAGTAAAGAAACTCACCAAGAGAGCAAACTTTCTTTTTCTCTAAAAAATAAAATAAAATAAAATAAAATAAAATAGAAAGAAAACAAAAGAAAAGAAAAGAAAAGAAAAAAGAGTGAAAAAATTCCTGAAACCCCATTGATTGGGTTCCTTCATACTACCTGGGGTAGAGGAAGTCCAGCCAGAGTCTGGGAGGACCCTGGGCTAGTTGGATGCGGAGAGTATGGAGCCCGTGGAGTGCACAGTGGGCAATGGGCGATGGTGGGTGATGGGCAGCTGAGGGCTGAGTACGAGATACTTTCAAGACAATCAGCAGTGAGCCATAGGTCTGGAGTCCCCCCATCAAGAGTTACAACATCTTTTCATGCCCTCTTACATTTCAAGAGCTTCAACACTCCTTCAACTTGCACCCACCACGTGTGTGCTTGAGTGCACACTTGCCCTCAAACACACACACAGACCTAGAAGCCTTTGGAGTAAACCCGTTGGATCAAGGTCTCTGGGCTCCTGGGGTCACTTTCTACCTTCTGATGACCAAGGAGCTAGAGTCAGCAAATCCCACAAAGTTCATGGAGAAGGAAAACTCTCTGACAGGCAAATTTTTTTCCAGTCCAGTCACTGCCCTGGATCTCAAAGTACCTAAAGGGCTGTCACCATTTCCAAATGACTAGGTGATGGGGGGTGAGGGGGGTGCCAGGGACAGTGACAACCCATTGTCGAGACTAGCGCCTATATAGAATGCCTTTTGGGGTACTTGAAATCTACTCATATGCAAAATTCTCTCCCCTCTGCCTTGTTCGGGACTCTGACATTCTGAATGTTTTGGTTTCTGTGGTTTTCTGGGTTTAGTGTAGATACTTCTGTACTGGTGACTGCTCTCCTTGGATGCTTAATGCTGATAGATAAGAAAACTCACATTTCAATTAGTTTCTGTTTCTTTCTGCTAAAAAGACATAATAGTAATAACGATAATGATCATTACGACCAGCACTTATATAACACCTAAAATGTACCTGCAATGCCCTACGCGCTTAACGTATATTGGCTCATTTAACCACCATGCTAACCACGAGTGATGCTTTACACATGGAAAGCAAGGTCGGAAGAGTTTGAGTAACGTACCCTCAGCCAGTAAACACCAGAGCAGGATTCAGGGCCAGGCAGCTTGGCCTCAGCTTCTACGTTTCACCCTAGCTCCGCACTACCTGGCTCACCTTAGGTTTTAAAAGTAAACACCGCATCTTCCATTTCCTCTTCCTAGACAAGGCCAAAACCTGTCCAAAATTCTCAGAACAGTGCCGAGTGTGGTGAGGAATTATCGTTCAGTGTGTTGACAATTTTAAGCAGAAGATGAGCACACATAACCCTCTTCCCTTGTTGGCACAGTCTTTTATTGCACAAATCCTTTCCATGATCGTGAAACTCACTACTGGATTCCCTCGGATGATGATCTTTATCATCAAACTGTGTCTCAGGAAAGCATGGCAGGCAATACATTTTTAAAGAGGAGCTGAGTTTTTATACTTCAAAATCAGAGCACAAAGTTTAGATTGACTTCCTGTCCATTCACTGGTGGTGGGAACTTGGGCCAGTCACTTAAGAGGTCTGGGCTTCAGTGCCTTCTGTAAAACAGGAGTATGATGTCTCCTTTGCTGACCAGATGAGCTTGTCTGTCCAATTCAGGGTTCCCAGGCTGGGTTGGTTGCACCCCCCCCCTGGCCCTCCTGAACCCCTTTGCTTCCCCCAGGGAGCACAGAAGGCCCTCATCTCAGCTGCGATGGCATAGTCCGCTGACGTGCCCACCTCCTGCCACTGGACTGATTGTTCCTGGAGGGTGTGGGCCACCTTTAAGCTTGGACAAGGTTTACTTCCCTTTTGGAGAAGCCTAACTATCAGCTGGTGGTTATTTGTCCTTTGAGATTTAATTACAACTTTATGAATCCCCCATTACATTACTGATGGGAAACCTAGTCCTACCCCCCAAGATCCTTAAGGAGTCTTGTATTTCATCTACTCCTCTCTTGGATCCAAATTTCTGCTTCTTCTGAATTCTTGCTTTCTGTTCTCTGTTTTGCACCTCTGCTCACTAGCCTAAGGTTAGCTAGTTTTAGAAAGAAACAAATAAAAAACAAGACACTCAGTTAAATTTGAATGACAGATAAACAATGAATAATTTGTTAGTATTTCTCAAAATATTGCCTGGCTCTCTGCATCTTATCTAGCAACCCTCTACTAGCCTGTCTTCACATGCTATCACCTCTCTGGGAATTGTCCTAATTCTTTCCTTCTTCAAAGTACTAGTAACTCAAGACTGTACCTCTAACAGGCAATACTGAGTTTGGGGATGCAGAGGGGCAGTTACATTACAGACAACAGAGCAAACCAACTGAAAAAGAGTGCTATGCATCCCAGCTCTTAAATGTCCCTTGGCTATTCCCAAAACTGGTAAACTTTCCCCTGCTTATTGTGAAAAGTGGACTCCAGCCGCCTACCATGTTACTGGGACCCCTCCCTGCCCCGCCTCGTGTTCCTTCTTTACAAACACGAATATCTGCTGCTCTAATATGTAGTGACCCAGTCTCTGCAGCAACTGCCCAGACTAAATTTCAAGCCTACCTTGGTGCCAACGAAACCTCACCAACTAAAGTGCTTTGCTGGTCAAGGGGCCACTAAGGCTGGGACTCCACGTTTGAGCAGCACACGGCTGCAGCAGGGCCTTGGAGCTGCCATTTCCCTTTGCTGTAGACCACCCCAAGGTCCAGGCAGGGCTGCTTCCACCTGATTAACATAGCGGCAGCCCTCTTAAGATGGCGAGAGTGACTGCAGTCAGATTTGGCTTTATTTTTCCTGTTTCATTTTCAGGATCATTGTATTTCCTTGTATAACGTTTATAACTCTATAGTGCCCAATGCAGAGGTTTGGTCAGTAGATGTTTGGTGAGTGGAGAAGGGATCCCACCAGGGCACCCCTTTCCTCAGTTCTCCTGGAACTTCCCTGGAATCACGGAAGCAGAGCGGGATAAGGCTGAAGGGCCTTCATTCCAGACCTCTGATCCAATCTTGACAACTCTTATTTTATAGATGGGGAAATGGAGGCCAAAGAGAGGACACACCCAGATGGGTACATCTCCTGATAGTCCAGCTCATAGTTCCTCAGCCAGCAGGCTCAACGTGGGGTTTCCATCTGAGGTCTGGGTGAATGCTTCCTCGCTTTGGAGTATAGCAGACACTGTCAGCACCCACTGACACCCCTTGGGGCGTTATTGATCTAGCACCCACCAGCCTGCATCTGCGCCTTTTCCTAAACACTTCCTCTGGTTGCTTGAGATGCACAGGTAGAAGGGCCAGGAAATGAACAGCTCTCTGGGAACAGCCCTCAGTCAGTGGCTGGTGGGGTTGGAGTATAAATACCCCAGATCTCTCACTCTTCAGGAGGAATAACTCTGAGGTGCATATTCTACACTGCCTCCCAGAGTTCCCCAGAGTTCCCCGGAAGGATTAAACCCTGGTTTCCCACAGCAGTGACTTGCTCACTAATGCACGCTTTATTGGGTTTTGTCCTTTCCTGCCTAACTTCCCAACTCTCTTACAGTCTGCCTGGCAACCTGTCCCAAAGAAACTGCTTACATTTAAACCCTTGTCTCAGGATCTGGTTCTAGAGGAATCAAAGAAGACAGAGTGAATGGTCACATTTTCCTTTTGCTTTACACCTCCATGCCTCCCTTCTTTGTCTCTGCCTCCTTTCTTTCCTTTAACAAATGTTTATTGCACAACTTAAGTCTGGGGCTACAGCCACGAAGGCTACCCAGTCCCTGGGCAAGAGAAGGGGAGGCCGGGGTGTGACTGCATATCATGGAAGAGCCGGTACCCTAGTTCATCAGGGCTTGCTGCTTGGAAGATCCAGGGCAATGAAAGTCTTTCCCACCCAGGGGCAAACTGCAGCCTCCTGGACAAGACAGAGGTCACTTGGGCCCCCCATTCCTTTCAGTCTTTAGCCCAAGTCTCTGATAATGGCAGCTCCCTCCTTATCCCCAACCCTTATGGCTAATGAGTTTCCCCACCAGGGCCTTAGCATAGGTAAGAGGACAATTCTAAAAAGCTATTTTGATGCAAGGAGTCTGGGGTCATGGTGGTGGGGATCCTGCCTACCTCACAGAGGGATGGCATCATTTCAGAAAAATGCAAAGGAAGGCAAGTGATGTGGAAATGTTTCTTTTCTCCAAGGGAGAAAATTAATGTTTACTGAATACCTTGTATGTACTAAGCTTGAAGTTGCAAAGTGTCAATGAGTAGATCACATCCAGCTTGGAGGTCTGTTTTCTTAGAACTTTTCAGTGCTTAAACGTATTGGAGCCAACATTTAAATTCTGAGAAATTCCACATAAAAGTCTGATTTTCCAGCCTCTTGGAAAATTGGAATCTCTGGCCACATTGACATTGCATTCCCACCTAGCACCAATTGCCTGGAACTGAGTAGAGGCCGGCCTTTAGACAGGCCACGTGCTCTCCACTTGGCCACACTCCCCACTATTCCCTATTAGCCCAATATTCTTGTTGTAAACAGACTCTGGGTGCTTACTCTTCATAGCAACTTTTGAGATGGATATTATATGTTAATCTTACAGATGGGAAATCTGAGATTCAAGAAGATGAGTAGCTTGCACAAAAGGGAAGTAGCAGAGCTGGAGTAAGAATCCAGATTGTTTCCATCTCAAAGCAAGATGTTCTCTGAAGGGTTAGGACTTGATGAGTTACAGGATGCTTTTGAGCACCCCAACCTCCCATAGCTGACTGTAATCATCACTGAAGGCCTGGCTTAGAGTCCACCTCCTCCAGCCTGCTCTGATGACTTTGCACGAAAGACCTGCTCCCCTGCCCTCTGATTGGCACCTCACAGTGCCCAGTGCATCCCTTTGGTTGCCTGATAGAGATGAGTGGCAAGCATCTGTCTCCTTGAAGGCAGGATCAGCTCTCAGCCACCCCAGTAGAGCCATGGTTGGATAGATATGCCTCCAGAGGCTGGGCAGTGTCCGTCAATGACAGAAGTTGGCTGAGTAGAGAATTATAAGGGAAGGGGCCTGTTGTGAACTGGAGAGTTCACGCCCCATCCATGGGTAGCAGCTGCTACTCAGCCCAGGGTGGCCAAGTCGTCTGATTATTTCAACAGAAGTCAGAAATCCTGATCATCATGTTTCCAACATTTAAAGGTTGGCCATGATTTCACGTTTTTCTAAACACTGCACAGACCAAACCAAATATGTCTGGGCCCATGGAATAGATAGTCATGGACTGGGGCCCAGTTTGTGGCCCTAGGGTCAGGCTGGGCTGGTTCCCAGCGTCCAGTAGGTCTGCAGAGTGGGAGAAGATGAAGGAAGGCTGTGCTGGGCAGCCATTGGCCAGCCAGGTCCCTGCCTGCCCTGGAAAAGCCCTTCTTCTCCCTATGCCTCCACCAGGCAAGCCCAGAAAGGGAACGGAACTGAAGCCTCGGCTTACCCCACCCCACCCCCCGGCCTGATTTGTGACACAGCAGACAGCTGTGTTTTCACCCTGGATCCTCCTTGGAGCTCCTGCCACTTCTCCACAGAGCCAGGGAAGGCAGGAGGCCAAGACCTCCCTTGTAAGGTCCCGCAGTGCGATGCCAGCACCAAGGCTGTTTGGGCGGAGGCTGCCAGCGGGAGCACTTCCAGCTGGAAAAGTCAGTACCCCTCTTCCCTCCAGCTGCTCCCTGTGCCACTTCCCCTCTCAGAGCACCAGGCACTGGACGTCGTAGATTGGGGTTCCTGCAGACAATGTGGGTTGGCAAGGATTTGGTGGACAAATTTGCTCAGTGAGCCTTTCAACAGAGCATTGCCAAACTGACGAGGGAAAGAAAGATCCTGGGGAGGGGGAGGCGGAGGCTGCTGGCCCCACTGCCCTGAGCCCTCCGGGGAAGGGGCTGCTCAGCACAGTGGGGGTTCCAGGGGCCCTGAGACCTCCTGAGGGCAGACACATGGCTTGGCTAAGCCCTAGGCGGTGAGATGCCTGGTGGCTTCCCAGGCGTGCAAAAGCTTGTCTTCAGGGTTCCCCATTCTAACGTGCTAGGATTCTGTGACCCGACATCTTATGTAAGAAGTTGGAGTGTCCCAGAGAGGCCTGGAGATCCCTGCCTCTCCACTCCAGCTGTGTCTGAGAAAGCACAGTCTCTTCCTCCACGGCTGAAGGGAGCCTGTGAAGAGCACTTTGCCCTGGCTTGGGTGCAGAGGGCAGGTGCCAGGAGGAGAGGGCCTGGCCAGCCCCTGGCAAAGCTGCAGGGAAGATGGGGCAGCAAGCAGTTGTCAGTAGGAGTCAAATGGATCTGGGTTTGAATCTCTAGTGGTTCTATAACTGGACTCTGTGACCTTGGGCAAGTCCTTGAACTGCTCTATGCTCCCATTTCCAGTCCCGTAAATGGGGGATAATGAAGCCATAGAGAATGGAAGGAGCCAATCCATGTTAAGAACTTAGCACAGTGCCAGACACGCTTAATAAATGGTGGCTGCTACTATCAAAACCTAACCAGAAGGCGGCTTTGGAAGGCCCATTTGGCTGCGTGTATGTAACAAATTACCAAAAAGTCAGACCTTTTCACTCAACTGATAACTTCACTGGGGTCAAGAATCTGTGCTCAGAAAAAGATGCTAAACACAAAAATGTTTTATCTACAAAGATGTTCATCGCCGCATCATTTATGGCAGCGAAAGGCTGAAATGTCCAACCATAAGGGGATGGTTATTTTTAAAAGTAATAACATATTTTCCCACTTAATTGAGTGCCTTCCATGTGCCTTACACTAAACTCAAATTTTCTCATCGAATCCTCATAACCATGTGTTTTAATTTCCCAGCTGCTAAAAAAAACACCATGCAATGAGTTGGCCTAACAACAAGGAATTTATTAGCTCGAGGTTTCAGAGGCTACAAGGCTTGCTTCCTCTGGGGGTTGGTATCTTCTGGCTGATCAGCAATCTTTGGGGTTCCTGAGCTTTTATGTCATATGGCAATGTACATGGTGGCATCTTCTTTCTCTTTTGGGTTCCATTGACTTCCAGCTTCTGGCTGTGCACCATGGTTTCTCTCTTCATCTGACTTTCACTCTGCCTATAATGGGCTTCAGTGATCCAGATTAAAGCACAGCCTGATTCAGTTGGGCTACATCTTAAGTGAAGTACCATCTTGAGGAGCTCTTACTTACAACAGGTCCACACCTACCAGAATGCGGACCAAGGCCAAGAACATGTCCAAACTGTATGCAATTCAATTCAGCACACCATGGTACTGTCCCCATTTAGAAGGTGGGGATACAGAGGACAGAAGGGGGCCAGCTGGGTGGGGGTTCATGGGCTACGTCATGATCCAATCACAAGGCATAGATGAGCTGGTGGTGGTGGTTGAAGGTGGAAGACACTAGGGAGTGGTTATCTGCCCCAAGTACATTCTCCCCAAAAGCTGCCTTTCCATGGTTGCTAAGACTTTGATGGAAAGCAGTACACAGGACAGGACCCAAACCTCAGTGGTCAGAGCTGAGGCTTGGAGAGAGGAAGTCGACCGGTGGCATCTGTTTAATATGCTGGCCCTCCCGATGGTTCAAATGAACAGGCTTTAACCAAGGGGCTTCTGATGGAGGCACGAGCAGGCTAAGGGAACCAACCCGCAAGGGCTGTGCTCAGGCCCCCAGAGATTTGCCACAGCGTGAAGCTGTTACCACCCCTAGAAGAAGGGACAAAATAGTGTTTCTGGAGCCCAGTGAGATCAAGGATAAGAGGAGAGGCCATTCAGTGGGAGATGTCATCCTGAAAGGATGTTGCTGGGCGTCTCCTACCAGAGACACAGCAATAAAACATGGAGGGATCAGAGAAGAAACACCCCAACTGCTCTCTACTCCCTCATCTCATGCTGGTTCCTCTTGTGGGCCAAACTTAACCAGAGGCCAGAGGGCAGGGGAGTCTGGGCAATGCAGACCTCAAGGGTTAGCTTTCCGGGACAGAGAGCAGAGCAGAGAACAGACCCCAGAGGAGACCAAATAATCAGCACGGGGTAATACCAGGACTGCCTTTCTGGAAAATAAAGGAGATAACCTATGAACCTATGAAAGGTTCATATATGTTTTTAACCTATGAAAGGTTAAAAACCACAACATGAGGGATTAATGTTGAGTTTATAGAATGGAATTATATCATCATATAGTTCTCCACATTCAACCAACTTGGAACCTGTGCTGGGGCTGGGGCTACTGACTGCGGACAGATACTCAATGAAGTTCTTGCCATCAGATGTTCATTATCTAGTTGGAGAGAATGAGAAAAAAATAAATAAATTGCAATGTGAATGATGAGGACACTGACAGCAGAGTGTGTTTGTGTGTTAATGAGCATCAAGGATTGGAGGAAAGTGGTTCCTCAATAAATTAAACAAAGAATTACCATATAACCCAGCAATTCCACTCCTAGGTAGATACCCTGAAGAACTGAAACCATGTATTCAAACAAAAACTTCTTCACAAATGTTCATAGCAGCACTATTTGCAATAGCCAAGAGATGGAGGCAACCCAAGTGTCTGTAACTGATGAATGGGTAAGCAAAGTGTGGCATATCCATACAATGGAATATTATTCAGCTATAAACTGGAATAAAGCATGGGTGAACTTGAAACCATCATGCTGAAAAAAGCCAAACACAAAAGATCACATACTGTATGATCCCATTCATATGAACTTTCTAGAATAGGCAAAATCATCAAGACAGTAAATATATTAGTTGTTTCCAGGGATGGCTGGGGAGAGAGAGGAATGAGGAATGATTACTTAATGGCTATGCAGTTTCTTTTGGGGGCGATGAGATTGTTCTGGAACTAGATAGTGGCAACGTGTACACAACATGTGAAGGTACTAAATGCCACTGAATTGTACACTGTAAAATGGTGAAATTTATATTTTCACTATTAAGAACTAGAAGATAAGGATGAAGGGGGCAGGCCAGACAGCTGGAGGTAAACTGGGCAAAGCTGGTGACCAAGAGACTTGGGTTCTGGCCCTGACTCCCCGAGACTCTTAGAAAAATCACCCCTTCCCTCTGAATTTCTGTTTTCCCATCTGTAAAATGAAAAGAATATTCCCTGCTAAGGCACCCTCCAAGATGAGGTGGGAATAAGTGGCGAGGTGAGTGTACAACCATTTTGGAGAGTTAGAACTCAGTCTGTCATTAGAAGGCTGATGCAACTCCCTCTTTCATCCATGTGCTTCATAAAGAACACAAAGGACAAAGCTCCCATGACACCATTGTCCTTCCTCAGCTCCTAGATTCTTCTTGGGCTCTCCCTAAAACTTGTCTCTTCTGTGGATTGAGGATAAGTGGGTTTCACTGCCCTTGGGGAACTGGAAGACCTTGGCTGACTTTCCCTTATGGTCCCAGTTGTATGAACAATAACAAGACTCCCTTGATTTTTTTATTAAAAAGCTAGGCTTAGGAAAGAGAGGTGGATAGATTACATGGCTTCAAATACCCTTTAGCCTTGAAACTCCAAGTTATGCCATTTTGGGATCCTTGACTTCCCATAAACAACATCAGCAACAATCAGTCCATCTTTCAATCCAACCATGCAACCACCATCCATCCATCTAATAACCCACCATCTACACATCCACCCATTTCTCATTCATATATCCATTCATCTGCCCCTTATCCATCCATCATCCCTCCATCCATCATCCATCCACCTCCATCTATCCATATATCCATGTAGGCACCAATGTGTACCTACACCTGCCAAGTCCTGTGCCAGGTTCCATGAGTGAAGCAAGGGCAGGAGTCCCATCTTCAAAGAGCTTCTTTTTTTTTTTTAAAGATTTATTTATTTATCCCCCCCTTTGCTGCTTGTGCTTGCTGTGTTCATTCGCTGTGTATCTTCTCCGTGTCTTCCCCTTGCTGTGAGGTCCCGCTGCATCAGCCCCTCGCGCCGCGCAGGCTGGCCTGCCCTCACAAGGAGGCCCTGGAAAACGAACCCGGGGCCTCACACATGGTAAACGGGGCCTCTCGGGGCCTCTATCGGTTGAGCCACACCCGCTTCCTGTTGTGAGAGCTTGCTGCATCAGC